>AWOL01S0010043.1:0-31339 GCA_000715115.1 Nicotiana otophora
ACATTTATATGGTGTTTCTACACCCACGTCCTCCTCCAAAACTCCACAAAACAGTAGTAAAACGGGCAGCCCAACAGCAACACAAAACAGTCCACAAAACAGTCCGTTACAAGTGAATAACTCGAACTCACGGCTTCCGATCAGCGTCCCGTGAGTTCTTACAAGTATAGAACCACTTACCATGTATTTACAGAAGAACAACTGGATGAAAGAGAGAAGTAAACTCACTTTATTTGTCGGATAACTCAGCTCCTATCTTGGTTCTTCAAACTCTAGGTTTTACCTCTAATTAGAACTTGAAAGGGAGAGAAAATCAATTAGGGTTTGTGGGAAATTTTTGGGAGGATTGTTTTGCAGAGCTTATGTCTGATTATTATGCTCTATTTTAAGTCTAATATATGAAGAAAATAGGCCTTTAAAAGGCCTCTTTGGACGACCCGAAATGGCCCATTTTTGGGCTTTCATTTAAGCAAGTAGGTGACACACCTACTTGTCACCTAGCAGCTTGCGCAGTATCGCAAACATGCCCATATCTGTCTACTCCGATATCGTATTGACAAACTGTTTAATGAGTTGGAAAATAGACTCATAGATCTTTAATTTTATGGGTGGAACACCCCATAAATCTAAGTATATTGGGAGAAAATTGCAGTTACAGTTGACCCAAAGTTTCAGTAAGACTTATGAATGTAACTTGTGATGACTTTTATCGACTTTTGTTCCACAACTCGCTTGACTTCAAAACATAAAACACGGATGTCATACGACTAATATAAATCATAACATAATCTCCTTATCATGTTAAGCACCCTAGTTTCACCCCAAAGATACATGTTATAACATTCCCAGTGGTCCGGTATTCCATGTGTCCGTGCTTTGAAAGTATCACGACGATCCATCCCATGTGTTAAATTTTAACTCTATCCAGTCGGACAAGGATTTGACTTACGAGGAGGAGTCGGTGGATATTCTAGCCCGTCAAGTTTTCCAGTTGAGTTCAAAGAGTTACCCTTCAGTTCGAGTGTCGTGGATAGGTCAGCCTGTTGAGGCAGCCACTTGGGAGTTTGAGTCCGATATGCTACCGAAATCACCTCATCGACTATGAAAATTTCTTTGGAGGCTGGTTGTTCTTCATAAATTGTTTTGACTCCCCCTGGCATTGGGAATTTCAGCACCTGCTGTAATGTCGCAGTATTGCACTAATGTTATGAATCTATGGTCTTCCGAGAAAAGCATTGTATCTCATATCCCCTTCGACCACATAGAACTTGGCTTCCTAAATTGTTCCAACGATGTTTATCGGTAAAGTTATTTCCCCTTTTGTGGTCTCACATGCCATGTTGAATCCGTTCAAGAGTCGGACCACTGGTACGATCTGATCTTGCAGGCCGAGCTATTCCATGACCCTCGACCGAATGATGTTAGACGAGCTACCTGGATCAATAACTCATAATTTATTTACGAGCACAGATATTACTAGTGAATCATTGTGAGGTTATAGTCTCGAGTTCGTTTCTCCCTAATGATGGATACTTTGGTGCATTTCAATATTGTCCCCTGTGGGATATCGACTCTATCGATTTTCCTATTAATAACGTGTTGAGGTTATTTTTGTTATGTCTATTTGTTAGAATCCTTGTTGCTAAAATGATTCATGGCCCGATCGCTCAAGAATTCTTGAAGGTTACCATTGTTGAATAGTCGGGCTACTTCTTCTCTCAGTTGTCGACAATCTTCCGTTTTATGACTGTGAGTTCCATGATATTTTCACATCTTATTAGGATCCCTTTGAGTTGGATTATATTGTATAGGTCGAGGCCATTTGGTATCTTTCATGCTCCCGATAAATGATACAATGGCGGAAACATCGATATTAAAGTTTTATTATGATAGCCTTGACGCTTCTTTAGCCCCGATGGACCTGTCGAAGCTGTTTTTGGTTATGAGCCCTCGGTTGCTTCGACCTCTGCCATTTTTCCTTTCATTTCTCATGGGGTTCCGCCCAAACCCACTACTTCTTCGATCACTATTATATGATGATATCGATCCATGTTTGGCCTTGGTTCATGATCGATGTCTCTCTTGACTCTGTCGAGGGTTCTGACGGGATAAACAGACTCCAAAGGGGCCCCGAGCTGATCGTCCTCGACTCTAACTTTTGATTGATACCAGTTATGCATGTCGGCACAGGAAACAACTGGGATATTCTATCTGGTGGTTGCGAAGCCACCAAGCTTTGAATATTGAGTCCCTAAGTGAAAGCTTGAACAACCCAATCATCAGCAACATGCGACAGATCTATTCGTTCCATTTGCAAATGGGACATGAATTCCCTGAGCATCTCGTTATCCTGTTGTTTTACTTTGAAAAATTCGATTTCGTGGTTTCGGCCTTGATGGCACCAGCATGTGCTTTTACAAAAGAGTATGCAAGCATAGCAAATGATTCAATATAATTAGGAGGTAGGTTGTGATACCATATCATAGCTCCCTTTGACAGGGTCTCTCCGAATATTTTCAACAAAACAGACTCCATCTCATCATCTTCCAAGTTATTCCCTTTGATGGCGCATGTATAAGAGGTTACATGCTCATTTGGGTTGGTCATTCTGTTGTACTTAGTGATTTCGGGCATGGGAAACCTTTTAGGGATCTGCTTTGGATCCACTCTCGGGGGGAAAAGGCCTTTGAATAAATGTTTTGGAATCGAGGCCCTTCAATATCGGGGATGTTCCTGGAATTTGGTCGACCTTGGAATTGTAGACCTTTTTATTATCGGCCTCTATTTTTCTTTCCTCTGTTTCTACCTATTTTATCAATTCTTAGTGCAAAGGATTTCGGTGTTAGTCCCCTATTAATTCTGGCTCATTTGTTTCGAGATTGGTGTGTTTCTGCAGATGGATTCCCAAGGGAGCTCGGGTTCATTCCTGCTCAGTGTTCGAATTTGTTTATTCAATTGAGCTATCGCCATCTGTTGAGCCTATAGCATTTCGAAGATCATACACAAGTTGATTCCATCATTTTCGTCCTCGTGAGTGTTTTGGGCAATCGAATGCACTTCCCTGCGCACGTTGTTTTCGAGGTCGTAGGGTTGGTTTGTGTTGATGGCCATATGTGAACGGGCGTCAATGGGAGCCACCGCTGGGAGTCTACCAAGATCGACTGGTGTTGCCTTGTTACCGAGCGATGCATTATTGTTCTTGCCGTGGTGGCCGAATTCTGTGTCTGTGTTTAGAGGGATAGACTATGGGTTTGACATTTTGATCCTGATCTAAAATCAGAAAAACTTCAAAGAACAAGTGTGAAATTGGGTGTGTTATGGTGATTCGTATTAAATTGTCGCTATTATCCTCAGCCCCACGGTGGGTGCCAAGCTGTTTACCATCGAAATTAGATAATAATTGAATTTGTTAGTGGGTTAAAGGATATGTGGATTCACTTGATACAAAGCGATAATTTAGATGCAAACCACATGAATTGGATGATTTCAGAAAAGGGACGCAAACCACCCTTGACTTGAATACACTTTTATTGACACAAAGATACCAAAGAGTAGGAAATTAGAGAATAACAGTAATATATTGCTTATGAGTATATGTTACAATGCCCTAATGAATTATCAACTCCCCTTTATATATTAGGGGATATCTACCTTTTTAAGGTACTAGTTTCTAGGGTACACGCGTTGCACGTGTACCTTGGATTAATGAGTATAAACAATTTAAAAAAAAATTACATACATTTTAAACTGTTTTTTTTTTTGAGTTATCATAAAAGTAAAATTAAAAAAAATAAGTTCTTTAAAATAATGGTTGTTCGGTATATATATGTTCCTATATATATATGCGACAATTCCCTATTTTAATTTGTACATGAGTGTGATTTTATTTTAGGGCTCCTTTATTACATGCATAACTTCAATATTTATATATATTTCCTTATTTAATTATATAAGTGTTACTCCCTCCGTCTCATATTATCTGTCATGATTTCTAAAAATAATCGTCTCAAATTATTTGTCATTTTAGAACTTCAAGGCAAAATAAATAATATTTTTGCAATTTTACCATTAATAGTATATAATTGTTCTTGAAAATGAAGATAGCAGATAAATAGAGTAAATATTCAAAATAGGGGGAAAATAGTCAAAACTCCCTCATAATTACTGTTTCTTAAGGGGCGTACAAAAGAGAAATATGACAGATAATTTGAGACAAAGGGAGTAAGTATTATTTATTGGTAATTCTATCATTTCAATTGATTTTATATATGTAAGGCAACCTGCGTAAGTCTAACTATTTAAGTTAGCGTTCAATTTTATGTGTTTATTGGCTTATTGAAATTGAAGTGGTAAATTCTAATAGAATTTAAAATATTAAATATTTTGACTTTTTACCTATGTGAAATATGAGTTTACTATTCATCTTTATTCTCTTCTCCTTTCTTTTTATATGCTTTGTAGCTCATAAAACAAGAGTTATACGTGAAATAGGACTTAAGTTTACCAATGCAATAAGAAAAGTATTATAGTTTATATGCAATACAATTAAAATAAGGAAAATATATTCACATATAATTTTAGTTGATTTAAAACTCCTCAAAATAATGGGAAAAATTAAATATTGATAATTATTTTAAACTAAGCAATTTAACTTGGCAATAAATTAGTATTGTTAATTATCAAACGTAAGAAAAAATAATACTGAGCTAATTAGACATAGATTGAATTTCTAACTAAATTATTTTTTATGAAATGCAATGGTCCATACAACCGGTACAAAAATTGTAACTTAACTCAAATTTAAAATCCTTCAAATCTAAAACATGAAATAGAAAAATATATGTTAAGAGAAAACAATTGAGAAGTTTGTGTAGAAGATTTTAAGATAAAGATTAAATAAAAACTACCTAATATATAAAATCCAAACCATTGTCAACAAAACATACTGCTAGCTATGATATATTCAATAATAATGTAGAAACGACTTTTACTTCTACTATCTGTGTGTGTGTTTTGATGAGACCAATCATTGCTTGATTTTAGAATGTTATCAAATTTTCTTCACAAGATCCCTAACGTGGTTACAATTGCAGATTTTATGGCTTGTTAATTATCATATCACAACTCATATATGACACGTTGTGTGTAATGGATCTGCCTAAAAAAGAATATTGCCAGACTTTAAGCGGACGAAAACTTTAAGCTGGTCAACAAAATAAACTACCAAAATAATAATAAGAGACATATTAATGGTCTTTTACTTTTCTTTCTTCTTTGCGAAGCTTTGCATATTCTTTCTAACTGATCTTCACGCTTAGTAACAACCAGAGTTACTAAGTAGTTTATATTCCTACTTGGTCAAATACCAGAGAGTTAAATACAACTCAGAAAGTGTTCCTATCATGATTAAAAAGTCAATCCGAGCATGAATAAATATAAATTGTTTATATTCAAAGAAAGAGACATGGAAACCAAAACGTGGAATGATAGCTCATTTATGGAAGTGTTTGCCTATGCAGTCTCAAAAATGATAGAATTTATGATTAGAAAAAAATTAAATGACTATTCTTATATATTACTCCATCCAGTCCACAATAAGTGATTTTTTGGCTCTTTGTTTGGTGGTCCAAAATAGTGATTTTTCAGATTTCAAGAATGAATTAATTATGTTTTTCCCACATTGCCCTTGCAGTAAATAATGTGGGAATATGTGTTAGGAGTATTTATGTGAAAAGATAGTAAAGGTTAATATGGTCAATTTCATTGCTAATTAATGTTAAAAGGTGAATTTCTTAATTTGTATGAAAACAACCAAAAAATCACTTATTGTGGACCGGAGGGAGTAGGAAAATAAATTAATGAATATTACTAGATATTAGTAAAATAACCAAATTACTATTTTGTCCAGTGTTAACTCCGTTTTAGAAGGGCAAAAAAGACGAACGACATTTTGCTAAGGGCGGTCATGCTTTTAATTATAGTATAGAATTTTTCATTGTTCTATAAAGGGCAAAAGTCCTTGATTTGCTGACCGTTTGTTCTCTTTTTGAGTTGTTCTGTGATTTCTGCCATAATGATTGGTTAATAGCAAGAATTACGGACCCATGTCGGATAAGTTGGCAAAACTTTGAGACCATTAGAAACAGAACCGGTTACGCCTTCGGTAAACTCGAGGGCAAATCTGAAGGTTTCGATGGCTAATTTTGACAATGCTTTGGGTTCGATCTTAATCACCATATTTTGATCTTGACTTATTGTGTTGGACGTTAAATCGATCTTCGAGCTCGACTGTACCCGATCAAATATTTGGACCCCGATCAAAGTTTTGACAAGCAAATTATAGTCTGTTATATTTAGTGATATAGACGCGCTCACTACAGCTATTCTGGGGCACAATCAGTTTTATGGTCAATTCCCTTTATCACTCACTTTATGGGGGAAAGGGGGGAGGGTGAGGGTACTTAATCTTTCCTTTAAAGACTTTGAAAGACAAATTTCAAGTAGCCTCAACCAGCTAAAGAATCTGGATTTGAAGAGAAACACTTCTCCTGCGCACTATCGCTACTTTCACTTAGTGGTATTACATTATTGAATATTTTAAACAATTTGAAGCTTTAGGGAGGAATGCCCTAGTCGCTTGAGCAATTTCTTACATCAGCATTCGAGAATGATCCATATCAATGCGGGACGCCTCTCTCGGAATGCACCTAGACTCCCACTAATCCAGTCATCACGACTCACCCTAATTCAGTAACCACAGACAAGACTTCTAGTTTAGTAACCATTAGATGGAATAAGACAAATACAACAACAACAATCATATTAGTCATCGTTGGTCTTCTTGTATTGGTTGGCCTCTGTTTGCAGTGGAATCCGATTATTAACGATATAGTTGAGCTCCCAGTTTTTAACGATTAAATTGGCCACGAGTTCTAACTTTTACTGTTTGGTAATTAGGTATTCACTAGTGTTGTTCTTGTTGCAGTTTGTTTGGTGTGTTTAAATTAACTATGTAATTTTTTTCTAGCCTGATATTTATAGATGTTCTCTAATATTGTTCTTGTTATGGTTTCTTTGGTGCCTTTACATTAACTATGTAGTATTTGTGGGAATATTTCTCAAGACTTCTATAGGTTAGTGGCATATGGGCTAAGGTAGAGGCGTATCCAGGATTTTAACACCATGGGTGTACTATTATCTTTAAAATAGATGTTTGGTTCGATTATATAAAATTTTATGGTGACAAAAAGTTGACAAGAAAACTATATTTATACTATATTCACAAAATATATTATTCACTTTACAATTGTTCTCGACGAGTTTTCATACTTTGAAAATGGTAGATAATAGCATCATTAGTTACAATTTTAAATATCTTACGCTCTACATAGCAAACTAAACATCATTTAAAAAATCATCGTTCATCTTATTACTAGATCATTTTTGATGTACTTCATTAATGAGAATGCTCTTTCCACCCTTGCGGTAGCAACATGTATAAGCAAAGTGAGCTCACAAGTAAATAAATAAGTGGCCAAGTAAGATTCAATCTTGTCTCTATCATCACTCTATAGCAAAATTTGCTATCACACTTTTGATCATAGACAATAAAACTATCAAGTTGGAAATGCATTCTCGAAGATTGTGATCGCCAAACTCACTTGGATAATACTCCGCCAACTTCATTATCATTTCCTTGTCAAAATTGGCAAATGAATCAACCGGACTTAAACTGGCCATACCAAGTTGTCACGACCCAAAAACCACCCGTTGTGATGACGCCTATCGTGGTACTAGGCAAGCCGCTACTCAACTATCTCAACACAATAAAAGCTTTAAAATATAGGCGGAAACAATTTAATATTTAAGAAAAACCCTTTTTAAAATCGGAATAAACCCGCAACACAATCCAATCTATCTCAAAATCGGGGTGTCACCAAGTACATGAGCATCCATGTCAGAATACAGTCTACTACAATGTTTAAAGAGTAAAAACGGAAGTACATATAAAGATAATGAAGGAGAGTCAAGGCTTGCGAACGCCATGCAGTTACCTCGATAGTCTCCGAGATCCTATCTCCTCAATCAGCAACCGCCGTAACCAGAAGCACATGGATCTGCACACGAGGTGTAGCGTGAGTACAACAACTCAGTGAGTAACAAACCCAAACTGTGGGCTGAAAGTAGTGACGAACTCAACCGGCACAGTTGAATCTAAAAAATAACAATGCAGAAACGTAGGCATGCTTTCAAATTAAATGGGCAACTCAAAACAGTAAAGTACAACAGATCCAAACAGTGTAAAGAATATGACTTTACTATCTCTACATGCCAACGAAAATGATGTATGTGATGCACCATGCTGCCAGCCTCATGTACTCACACTCTCAAATGCTCAACCACTCGGTACTTTATATGGCCCATACGGCCGAGGGAAGATCCATCCCGGAACATATACATCACTGACTATTAATCAGCCAGTACCGAGGAAGGCCAATCTAGCCCTGTGGAAGAGATCCATCTCCAAGTTCACACTCTCAAATACTCAACCACTTGGTACTATATATGGACCATACGGCCCATGGAAGATCCATCCCAGAACATATATATCACTGACTATAAGTCACCCTGTACCAAGGAAGGTCAATCCAGCCCTGTGGAGAAGATCCATCTCCATATAATATCAACCACGCTCACTGGGGGTGTATGCTGACTCTGGAGGGCCTCCTGCAGCCCAAGTGCTATCATAAATCAGTATAACCACTGCAGAATGCAGACCGATCTGATAAATGTCACTCATAATCAGGCACTCGGCCTCACTCAGTCATCAATCTCTCCAGTCTCTCTCTCACGGGCTCATAATGTCATGATACTAGACCGAAAACAATGATGTGATGCATCAATAAATAACAACAAAGACTGCAATGAGATATGAAATGAATGAATATGACTGAGTACGGAATATCAATGAAATTAGTACGACAACAACAAGAAACGGCCACTATGGGTCCTAACAGTAGCGACATAAAGCCTAAACAAGATATCTAGCCTGAGTGACAGCTCAATTACTTTATCACATGATGAAAACATGGATATAAATGAGATAGAACCACTATACAGTGCCATGGAGTCAACCAAGTCACAATTCTCACGGTGTACTCCCTCACGCCAGTCACATGGCATGTGCGTCACCTCAATACCAATCACGTAACATATAATTCGGGGTTTCGAACCCGCAGAATCAAGTTTGAAAGTGTTACTTAGCTCAATCTGAGCTAAATTCTACTCCAAAATGCCCTTACCTCTTACATCCATCTCCAAACGTCCCGAATCTAGCCACAACCTGTTCACCACAATCAATATAGGCTAAAGGAATTAATTCCACAAATAAAATACGAAATTATAGCCAAAATTCAATATCGGCCCAAACCCGGCCCCTGGGATCACGTATTGAAATCCGACAAAAGTCACAAAATCCGAAAGTTCATTCACTCTCGAGTCTAACTATACCAAATTCATCAAAAATCCGACACCAATTGGTCATTCAAATCCTAAAAACCAACTCTCCAAATCCCTAGTCTCAAATCCCCAAATTTTATATCAACACCATACAATCTAGATGGAAAAACAATGGGGAAACAAGATTTATGATTAAATACTAGTACAAGAAGCTTAGCTCAATAATACCCTCAAAAATCCTCTGCAACATCGCCTAAGTCTGTGCCCAAGATATTGAAATGAGACTAAAATCGTGAAGTCTCAAATTTAAGGAGTTTGCCCAAGCCTTCCGCACTTGCGGCCATGTACCCACATCTGCGGCTTCGCGGGTGCGAACGGGTCATCCGCTTTGGCAAGGAATACCGATCCTGTGGACCAAAATCCTGCTCCTGCGAGGAAAATATCAGCTTCGGCGAAGCCCATCCCACAGTCCATTTCCGCTTCTGTGGTCCTCATGCCGCATATGCGGTCACGCAGGTGCGGGAAAAGCATCGCACTTTCGACCATCTGCTGCCTCACCTCAGATCTCCGCACCAGCGCTGCCCTCTCCGTCTATGCGAGCTTGCATTTGCGGTTCCCCACTCGCTGGTGCGATTACACCAGTAGGAACAACATTTCAGCTATCCTTCAACATCAAACTTTGATTCGTTAGCCACCCGAAATCAACCCGAGGGCCCCGGGACCTCAAACAAACATGCCAACAAGTCTTATAACATTATACGAACTTAATACAATCTTCAAATCACCTCCAACAACATCGAAAATATGAATTACACACGGATTCAAGTCTACGAAATTTCAAAATATCCAAATTCAACCAAGGACGCCGAAACCTATCAAATCACGTTCGATTGACCTCAAATTTTGCACACAAGTAATAAATGACCCCACAAACCTATTGCAACTTCCGGAATGGGAATACGAACCTGATATCAAAAAGTTAACCCCCCGGTCAAACATCCCAAAATTTCCACTTTCGCCATTTCAAACCTAATCCCACTACGGACCTCCAAATAATTTTTTGGAAACACTACTAGGCCCAAAATTACCATACGGGGCTACTGAATCATCATAATTTGAATCTATGGTCGTTTATACATAGATAAATATCCGATCGATTTTTCCAACTCAAGCTTTCCATATAATAGACTAAGTGTCTCATTTCATACTGAATTAACTCCGGACCCAAACTAACTAACCCGATAAGTAATATGACATGTATAAAGCATAAATGGAGCAGTAAATGGGGGAATGGGTCTACAACTCTTGAAATGACCGGACGGGTCATTACACAAGTAGTAAGTCAGTAGTCACAATATCAAAACGAGCATTCATCTCTTGAAGTTCCAAATCAATAACCGCACAAAATACTTCCACAAAAAAGTGATGTAAATATGAAACTTCGAACTTCTTACACTTAGACATTTATATAGTATAGTCTTCATCCATTTTAGGAATTAGAATATCATGTTTACTACAAAAAGAGCATACCTCATACAACAAAGAGTTCTATTCAGTTTCACTCATTATTTGCAATCTTTCTTTGCAAGGTCCCATAGCATTAAGAATGTCTTAATCTTTCTTTTGTAAAGCTTTGTTCGATTCATTTGTAAATAGTAACACCATAAACATCAAGTGCAATATAAAAACCAATTTATATTCTTGAATTGGCTTAAAATATTTTCCGCTGCAAATCTATCAAGGTGATATGGACACTCACACTTCATATCTTTAAGCACATTAACAATTGAAGGAAATAAAACCATCAAATTGTCTAAGATTTTAAAATGAGACCCCCAACGAGTATAACCCGATCGTTGGAGGCCGCGTTCTTAATTCAAACCTTGCCCGGTATAGACTTCTCCAAAGTTAAGAAACTCTTCCAACTTATCTACTCGATGTTGTCAAAGTGACTCCATGCGATTAAATGAAGATCCAATAGTATTCAAAATATTAGTCGCAACATAAAAGAAATTATCCGCATCTTAATACTTATTAGAAAGAGATACAAGTGCTAATTGCAATTGATGAGAAAAATAATGAATACAATATGCGGAGAGAGTATCTTGCAAAATGAAAGACTTAAGACCATTTATGTTCCGTTGCATATTACTAGCTCCATCATAACCATGTACACGTATCTTGGATGTACTTAAGGAATGATCCGAAAGCAAAGAATAAATTGATTTTTTTAATGATGAGGAAGAAGTATCACTCACGTGGAAAATACTCAGGAATCACTCTATCACCATTCTACTTTTGTTGACTTATCGCAAAATTAAGGCCATTTTCTCGTTATGTGAGACGTCCTTTGATTCATCAACTAAAATTGCAAAATAATCACTATCCAAATCTTAAATGATAGCTTTAGTTGTTTCTTTAGCACAAACCTCCACAGTCTCCTTTTGAATTGTGGGACAAATCATCATAACATTTTGTGGAGCATGACGTAATATTACTCTTCCTACATCTGGATGCCGATCTTTGTGCCATACCGAAAGTTCAAGAAAGCCACCTTTATATTTAGATTCTTCACTTTCATCATGTCCATGAAATGGAAATCCCGATCTTAAAAGAAACCTTGCCACATCAATTGAGTCATTTAAGCGCATCCGATAATAAACTTTTTTATTTTTTAGTTTGCTTATCAAAAGAAGATTGAATCGATTGACGTTGATTTTTCAAATCTAGCATCCTATTAAAGCATTTATGATGGATACTATTAACATCACCAACATGTTATTTAAATATTTCCACAACCTTGTTCCAACCCCTAAAACCATCTTTTGTAAATGCATCCCCTACGTTTCCACGGCTTTCAAGTTCATTCTTGAACAAATAACAATACAAATAAAATGCCGCATCTTTTTTTATGCTATACTCCAACCATTGAGAATATGGCCCTCTAAACCAGGTGGGAATAAATTGATGTATTTTATTCCCAATATTAGTTTTAGGGAATACATGACCAATAGGTTGACAAGGCCCTCTTTTTATATAATATCTATACACTTCATCTCGAATATTAGGATCATAATCCGAAATTGACCCTTTCTTTGGTATTCGGCTCAAAAGAATTCAAATTAGGGAATTTATCTACATTTGAGAGTAGGT
This sequence comes from Nicotiana otophora, assembly GCA_000715115.1. Taxonomy (NCBI): domain Eukaryota; kingdom Viridiplantae; phylum Streptophyta; class Magnoliopsida; order Solanales; family Solanaceae; genus Nicotiana; species Nicotiana otophora. Next base: position 12,613 of record AWOL01S0010043.1, read on the forward strand.
AAGGATTTGTCACCCTTGGAACTTCCGGAGCTATTTGCGAACTCAAGGATGGCCGACTAACACTAGAACTTAGCTCACCATTTTTCTGCTTGGTGAGAAATCTATCCATTTCGATGTTAAGGATTAGTATTTCTACAAAGTTAAAAATTCACACTTATATTCAATCTATCTTAATTCAAATAGTATAGTTAACTCCAAATCAATCACAATAAAACAAATTATTACTTCACAAATAATATAAACATAACCAAGTATTAGAAAGAATGTAACAATAGATCAGGTAAAGTCTCCTGACAATCTGAAAATGCATAAATGTGTTGTTTATGGATTCCATAGTGGTGGAATTTTAGCCATTTCATAAGGTTCACGGTTTACTAATGAAAGTTTCAAACTCTAGTTCTTAGCAAAAGTTCAAATCTAGTGTTATCATAGTCCAAAACTGTAATGACCCAACCGGTTATTTTGCTTTCTAGATCGTTGTTTCCCTAAAAAAGACTCCCCGTATGTACTTTTACTAATTTATGACTTGCAAGGATGGTTATTTCTGTAATTGGAAAGGTTCAGGTCGAAATCGGAACACTTGGTTCCTTGGTTTGGCCTTAAAAGGCTAAGTTTGACTTTGCTTAATATTTTGAGTAAACGACCTCAGAATTGGAATTTAACAGTTTCAATAGGTTCATATAATAATTTTAGAGTTGGGAGTGTACTCGGATAGAGTTTTGGATGACCCAGGAGAGTTTTTGCGCTTAATTGTGAACGTTGACACATTGGAGGCTCTAGAGTTCTTCAAATTTGGTTTGAAGTAGAATTTATTGTTATCAAGGTCTGTTTGGTATTCTGAGCAGGAGAATGGTTTCGTATGGTGATTTAAGACTTGCACGCAAAATTTAGTCTCATTCCGAGTAGTCTAAGTATGATTCGGTGCGTTCGGAGCGATTTGGAAACTTGTAATTCATAAATTGATTCAATTGAGTTTTGGCGTGCGATTATTAGTTTTGTTGTTATTTTACGCATTTCGAGAGTTCGATCAGGCCCGTATTATACTTATGTACTTTTTGGTGCATTTGGATGGGGTCGCGAGTGGCTTGGGAGTGTTTCGAACTACCTTGAGCTATGTTAGAAAAACACCCAGATTTTCCAGTTTTGGTTTCCTTCTTCGCGAACGCGGAAGTACCCTCGCATTCGCAATGAAGGAATTGGGCTGAGTAAATTTTGTGCTTCGTGTTCGCGTGATGGGGTCCACGTTCGCAAAGGATAAGACGAGCTAGGTAGGGGTTGCACCGTTGTTCTTCGCGTTTGTGGAGGGCAGGGCAGGTAAGCCTCCGCGTTCGCGAAGCCCTAGTCGCGTTTGTGATGGCCATGTTTTTTGGGTCTGGGACATTTGCCTTTGCGAATGTGAGGCCCTTTCTACGTTCACGAAAAAGGGACAGTTGGGCAGTGTCTTGTTTTAAATCGGGACTTAGGCTATTTTGAGCTCATTTATTACACTCTTGGGAGATTTTGGAGCTTTAAAGAGGGGGATTTCAACCTAACTTTAGAAGGTAAGTAATTCCTACCCATTGTGAGTTTAATACATAGTTTATGGGTAGATTTTAACATGTAAAATTGTAAAAATTATGGGTTTAGGTGAAAAATAGGTTTTGATAAAACTGGGATGTAACCACGAAAATGGTTATGGGCTTGAGTGAAAACTGTATATTTGAGTTCGTGAGGTTATGGGTAACAACTTTCTTTCAAAATTTCCGGAATCTGGGCACGTGAGCTCGGGGTTGAATTTTAGGAATCTTCCAATTTGGGTTGGGTAATTACTCTAATAGTTAAATTATGAACGTTTGAGCATGTATTGACTAATTTATATAACATTTGACTAGTTTCGGGTCGTTTGGCAACGAGTTGAGGATGTAAAGCATATTTGTGGATTGAGAGTGAGCTTGAGAACGAGGTACGTCTCTTGTCTAACCTTGTAAGAGGGAAACTCATCCCATTAGGTGTATTTTTATTGTTGTTATATGTATGGGGAGCTATGTATGCACTAGGTGATGACAGTCCGTGCGTAGCTATATTTTATGTGATGTACGGGTTATGTGATAATTAAAAATCAACTATTTTAAAAATGTTAAAAGAGTAGATACAAGGTTAGTTCACTGTTGGCTTGCCTAGCGGCGACATTGGGCGCCACCATGGCCTATATGAAATTGGGTCGTGACAAAAACACTAATAATTAGTCAGAAATTAAGTTCACATAGCCCATACTTAACTAAACTCGATCAAGCAGTTCCTCAAACAAAATATGTGCTCAAATTAATATTCCCAATATATGTCATTATTCAAGACTATAAAGCCCTAATTCTCCTAAATTCTCCCAAAAGTAGCATTCAACAGTCTCATCTTAAAAAGAACAATCATAATTAGCACCAACAAGACAAAACCTCAGCAAAAGATTCAAACATTGAACAAATATGGAAAAGAGAATTCGGGAAATTTCAAGAGGAGAAGAAAGTTTTGTGAGTAAATTGAAATACAGAGCAAGAAGAGAGACAAAGTAGTTGCATATCTGAGAAACTGAAAGCAGAGGCTGATACTTAACGTCGGAGAAGAAATTGCGCTCTTGATTCTTGAAGAATCCACCGAGGGCGAAGAGAGAATGAGTATTCAGAGAGAGAGAGATAGTACCAGGTAGTCATATTTAGTCAAAAAGGGAAGTATTTTATTTAGTCAAAATGAAATCCTTAATTTTGTTTTAGGGACTTGAAAATTTGACTAAGAGAAAATGAAGGAAAAAGATAGAAAAAAGGGATGTGGGCTTGGAGTCTTAGCCTTTTTGGGATCCGTTAGCTGTTTTTAGTCAAAAGAGACTTCATAAAAGAAAACTAATAGAAATATTTAATTATATTTATGGACTTTTTGGTGCATTTGGATGCGGTCCCGAGTGGCTTGAGGGTGTTTCGAAACACCCGGAGCTAAGTTGGAAAAACACCCAGATTTTCCAGTTTTGGTTCCCTTCTCCGCGAACGCAGGAGGACCCTCGCGTTCACGATGAAGGAATTGGGCTGAGTGAATTTTGTGCTTCGTGTTTGCGTGATGGGCTCTGCGTTCGCGAAGGGTAAGATAAGCTGGGTGAGGGGTTGGACCGTTGTTCTTCGCGTTCGCGGAGGGCAGGGCAGGTAATGGAGGGTTGGGAATTCGAACTCTTGACCTGGGAGACAATAGGGACACGCTACAAGAAAACTGCCAAACATCGTCCACAAAAACCGACCAAAATCGATCGAAAATATAGGAAAATCGATCGATTTCCGACCGACTATAATTCGTTATAACAACAGTGGTCTCTAAGGTGTAGCGACCGAAGACGGTCGCAATTTTCATACCGAAATCGATCGGTTAATTCAACCTTTGGTTGACCACTTTAACTGACATATTTTATTGTAAAAATAAATATACTGACCGACCTCGGTCGGTATTATTTAAATTAATTTTTATTTATTTTTCAAAATAGCGACCGAGTTCGGTCGGAAATATAATTATTTGATAATTTTGCATTTCTCTTTAAATCTCAACAGACCGACCGAAGTCGGTCGAAACAATTAAAAAATAAATTTGAAAACATGTTATTTTTGACTAATTTCGGTTGGTATTTTTTAAATTTCTGCATATTGCACATTGAAAATACCGACCGAAGTCGGTCGAAAAAGATGAATATCTGGGTTCTAATATGATAATTACGACCCCAGTCAGTCGATTTGCTCGGTAAAAGCCTGGTAGAATATGCCTATTTTTAAGCTACACCACCTGCCAATTACAACCATTAACCATTCTACAATGACAATATTACGTTCCTGCCATCAACCATAATTAACCAACAATAACAAGAACAACAATTAACCAACAACCACAACAACAACGCTAATAACAACAACCAAAACAACAATGATAATAACAACAACCACCACAACAACAACAATACAAATGTTCAATAACAAAATAATATCAACAATACAAGCATCATTCAAAACTATTACAACTAAATATTCACAAGTTCAATACTTTATTTAGCAATACACACCATTCAATGAGTGTTTTGTATTGCATCACCTCCATCTTTAGTACTAGAAGCTTCATCGTCAGCATGATTCAAAGGATCACAACGAGAAGTATTAGCATCTGGGGAAGGCTCAAGAGGTCGAGAATTGGGAAAGTACCACTAGCAAGAAGATTGGCCAGATGACCTTGAAGGAGATTAAATTGTTGGTCCCTCTTTTGTAGGTGAACTTAAAGGGAAGGGTATCAAATTGCTCTCTTTTATTCTCTGGCCTTTGTCTCTTCAAGCTATGTTGTCAGCTTTGTGATATTCTTCTCCATAGACGAGATAGTCGACCTATCAATTACCTCGCTTGGGGCGGAAGTCCCTATACCTTATAATCCATCCCTGTAGCGCCTAAATGATCTATCTGGAAGGCCGTATGCTATCCTATTTTAGGACCACTGACAACATCCAACCATATCTTCTGCGCTTCTTCGTCTGAAATGGGTGGTCGCTCGCCTTGCTCATTCGGTGGCAAACTCTGAGTGTACTCCTCCACATTAATCTTGTTGCGACCCTTTATTTAGAAGATAGAAAATTATTACCTGCATAATATTATAAACATTAATTTCAAGTTATAGTGGTTATGAAACTTACATATGTAGTCTTCTCCGGATCCTCGACCCATCTAGTTGGATCTGTCGATGCCTTCTTCTTCCGGATGTGAGTCTCCATGAAAAACTCATCATGCGTCATCTTCCTCCCATATTTTTTTCCCTATAAATATAATAAAACATGTTAAATAAATTAAAATATATAAATATTGTTTAATAAAAATAGAATTAAATATTTTAAAGAATTACCAGTAGTCTCCCCGCAGTCCCCAAGCCTTCTTTCCATGTTTACTCTTCTTCTCGAACTTCTCAATGGTCCACTGCCTCAACAAATCCTCTCATATGTGCAGTAGAACCCTGAAGCCTTCTTGCTCTTCTTCCTAGTAGAATAGAAGGAATCAGATAGTCTCTTACGACATTTGAATTCAAAATTTGCAAGAATGGCACTGTAATGCCGGTCCTCCCAGGCACACTTAGTCTGCAAATGAAGTGTGTAATGTTAGATAAACATATTGTTAATATAATGTTTAAATAGATAAGAATTGTATTGAAACCTTAAATTATTTGAAAATTTGGTCCACGAGCTCCGTTGGAAAGTCACTCCAACTCGCATAGGGTTCATCATACAACCAGCCAAGAGCTTCAGTGATTATCTTTGTAGTCCGATGATTAGGTATGAACTTACAACATAGCAATTACATTAAATACACAAGACTGGCTATTATAATTCAGCAAAAACAAAGAAGTAATAAATGATTCTTACCCATTGCCCTCAGGCCTGATGATCATCGTATGATAACGATCATACTGAACTTCCTTTGGATCATCTTCCTCCGATGAATATGAAGCATGCAGAGAAGGGGAAGCATCCGGCTCAACGCTACTATCTCGAAGGTGAAGTCTAGAAATTCTAGGAGACGAACTTCGTGGAGATGGAGACGGGGTCACTGGTGACGATAGCTGCGATCTAGAGCCCTACTGTGATCCAGACACCTGCTGCGCTCCGGCTGGCTAAAGTCTAGATGGGTGTGATCCAGCTGGCGATATAGAAAATGTAGCAGATGGCGAGCGTATCACCACATGGCCCTGTGACTGCTGACTCGATGGACCAATGTAACTATATGAAGGAAGCGAGGATGTAGCTCCATCATCATGATCAATAGGCATGTTATCCTTCCTAGACCTACCTTGACCCTTACCGGTCATCTGCATAAATTAAATAAAATGTTATAATTGAGAATATAAATCTATATAAGTTGAGAGCACTTGAAAAAACTAACATGCTAATCGTCTTCGAAGTATCCTTCCCTGTCCAAAAATTCTTTCTCTCACTTATTTCATTTTCATTAGGTGATTCTTCATCCTCAGTTTCTATGATTGTTATTTCCTCCATATCAACTTCTTCTAATACGCGTAGAGGATGCTCCAAGTCATTTACTAATTAATCATCCGCCGTTTGATTAACACTTGAAGTATCATTTTGGTAAGTAACATCTAGCACATTCTCAACTTTCACCCTATCAACAGGCTTACTTTTGATTACAACCAACCAATCAGCCTTATCCCTCCATAATGGATATGGAGCATAATACGCTATAAAAGGATTATGGTGATTATACTCCCTCTTTTTATTAACCTCAGTTATGTTGTACTGCGAGTGTACATTTGTACCTCTTCTAGGTGTTGGGTCAAACCACTTGCATCGGAAAAGTATGATCTTCTTATTTGGCCAACCTGAATATGATAATTCTAGAATATCTTTGATCACACCATAATCATCATTTTTCCCATCCTAGTTGCCTTCAACACCTTTGACATACACCCCACTGTTATTGCTTTTTCTTTTATACTTGGATCNCCCCATCCTATTTGCCTTCAACACCTTTGACACACACCCTACTGTTATTGCTTTTTCTTTTATACTTGGATTATTCCTCGGTGTGAAATTTATAATCATTCGCAAAATACTTAGACATAGTTGTAACCGTAGGTACAGGTCCCCAAGATATATCGTTTAAAAATTGATTAATAATGTTGTTTTGATTATTGACCTACATGTAATTTTAAATAAATAACAAGTGAAAGTATATTCACAAGTGACCAAGTATGTATATTCACATGTGATAAAGTATGTAAGATACACTCACACACTCTTTAAACCATATCTCAAATGTAGAATATACAGCATCTTGGCCAAATTGACTCACCAAATCACTGAGCGACACATTGAAAATATTGTTAGTTTCATCAACTAAATTAAATAGTAGTCCATGTAAATTAATCTTACGTCAAAACTTACTTAAGAAAGGGTTGAACTTACGGACAATTTAGTAATACATGATTTGAAGTTGATTTGTACTCCATACTACTTAGGCCCTTTTTTGTTCGATCTTTAGAACCTCGGCCTGGTTGATGGAATATGGACATTGGTGGATATAATGGATCAATCTCAATCAGGACATTGTGCTGATTGGGCCTATTTCTAGCAAATGGCACATGATTGTCGAAGTAGTAAGAACAAAAATGGGCAGCTTTCTTTTCAAGATAGGCTTCACATATGGATCATTCAATACTATTTCTCGGTTTAACAAATTGTTTACACTTGCCGATAGTCCTGCACATTGCCATATTAGACAATAACATTAAAGAAAACTACAAGCATAAATCAAGGTTTGATCATTACCTCTCACATAGATACATCCACCTATATTGAACCGGCCCGCTAAGTCGTGCCTCATGTACAAGGTGAATTGGAAGGTGTTCCATCACATCAAAAGAACCACATGAAAAAATTCTTTCTAGCTTATTACTGATTACAGGAATGTTTTGATTCCCTTCGAAGTAGGTTTTTTCCCCTTAATGTGGTAGAACACAAGTCTTTGAAGATGATGGTTTTCTAGATATTTTCAAGCAAACCACAAAATGCAATAGGGATTAAGGTTTCCATGAAGATATAACAGTCATGACTTTTCATATGAGTCAGCTTTGCTTCAACCATATCGGTACGTTTTCCTAGATTCGAGGCATAGCCCTTGTCACGACCCAACATTTAACTAGTCATGATGACGCCTAATCAAACCCGCTAGGTAAGCCAACTTTCAACTATCCAATTTCAATAATAATTATTAAATCAATTTAAGTAAATAGAGACCTAAATCTTATACATTATCGCAAGAACTGGTAGTACAAATCATGAGCTTCTAAGAATAGAATTTACAAAGTTGACATGAAGTAAATACATCTTCTGTTTGAAAAGTACACAAACAAAGTTTTTATAATCTAAGGCTACCATGAACAAAAGGTAGCTACAACAGGGATGCATGTACCTCTTCAAATCCCGCAACTATTGAGCACAGCAACAACAACAGCCAACATCTGCACGCAATGTGCAGAAGTGTAGTATCAGTACAACCGACCCCATGTACTGAGTAAGTAATAAGCCTAGCCTTATGTTGAAAGTAACGACAAGCTTTTACCAAGGTCAGGTCCCAAACTAATAGTCCACAACAGTCCATAGCAACGTAAAGCAAATAATTCCAGAAGTAACTCAGAGATAAAATGCTTAGCTACATCATGATTTTAAAAGTAGTAGTTCTTCCTTTCAAGTTCATCAGTGGAAACCCAAATCGTTTACCGAAGTTGCCAAAAATATGAATAAGTTTGAAAACAATAATCTTCCCAAAAATCCTTTCAATAATAAATGAAATATTTCATTTTCTTTCTAGATAACCCGTGTAAAACAAATGCATCACTATACCCATCTGTCAAAATGTGTGAGAAATCATGAATGATGTTTATGATGTACAACATGAGGAAAATACATCTCTATGCCTGTATGTCATGTGTGCATGCCAATGCGATACAACTCAGTGATAAAATCATAAATAGCCCTTCGGGCAGACCTCACAATCACTCGTATACAGTCTATTGGGCTTACCTCACAATCACTCGTAAACAGCCCCTCGGGCATACATTATCATCTCTCATGCCTCCCAATCACTCAGGACTCGGCACTCGCACTCATTAGGTACCTGCGCTCACTGTGGGTGTGTACAGACTCAGGAGGAGCTCCTACACCCCAAGTGCTATAATCTGTACGAACAACTCATGTGCATCACGAACAACTCACGTGCTATAATATCATATCAGAATCCGCACGCACAACTCACGTGCCATAATAAGCCAATAAGGCTTGCTGCAGGCGGGGATCCACATAATAATAAAGTATATAAAGCCATATGGCATGCTGCGACGTGCAACCCGATCCCATAATTATCCTCACAATTATGCCCTCAACCTCACTCAGTCATCAATCTCTCTAGTCTCTCTCTCATGGGCTCACAATATCATGAAAGTAACCCAAAAATGATGATATGATGTATCAATAAATGACAACAGAGACTCAGATATGATATGCAATGAAATGAATATGACTGAGTATGAAGTTTTCCATTTAAAACAAATAATTCACATTAATATGACCTCTGTTGGTCCCAATAATATTGGCACATAGCCTCAACATGATTTTTAATAGGATTCTCAGCTCAATTTCTTTAACACATAAAGATGATTGAAAAATGCCAAGATTACTTGACTATAAATTCCACAGAAACAATTATGTCACAATTTCTATAGTGCACGCACATCATTTAGAATGTGCGTCACCTCCCAACAATTCACATAATACATATATTCAGGGTTCATACCCTCAGCTCCAAGATTAGAAGAGTTACTTATCTCGAACAAGCCGAATCCATTGTCGAGCAAGCCAAACAATGCTCCAGAAATTCCATTCGTGCCTATCAACTTTCGAACGGCTCGAATCTAGGCACAATAAATTTGATTCAGTCCACATAATTTATAGAAATTAATTTCATATCAAAATACTAATATTTTTCCATAAACTCTAAATTTACGCCCCAAAATCACTAGTGGGGCCCACATCTCAAAATCTGATGAAACTCACAAAATACGACAACCATCCAATTACAAGTTCAACCGTACTAATTTCACTATATTCCGATTCTGAATCGATGTTCAAACTCGAAATATTCATTTTGTGACATTACAGAAATTTCCTTCTATTTCTCTTGAAGATTCGATAATCTTACATCACAAATGAAGATTAATTCATGAAATATAACCACAAGGGAGTCAAGAACTCTTACCCCAAGTTGTGCGAAAAACTTCCTCTCCAACATCGCCCAAACCGAGTTCCAAAATCTGAAAAATGAATGAATATTACGAAACCCCGAATTTAAGAGGTTCTGTCTAGTTAATCCGCATCTGCGGTCTATAGTTGCACACCTGCGTCTCTGCTTGTGTGAGCAAAACATCGCATTTGCGGACTTCGCTCACCTGCCCAATTTTTGCTTCTGCGCTAACGCAAGTTCGGAAGTTTCCCTCGCACCTGCGACTAATGCCTCACAGCCCTCTGCCCGCATCTGCACTCTTTCTCACGCAGATTTGATTCCGCACCTGCGCACCCCTGCTCGCACTTACGAGCTCGCACCTGTGACTACTGTTCCGCAGGTGCGAGTACACCAGAAGGCTTCATTTCCAGCAGTCTTCCAAATTCATCAATCCGTTAACCATCTGAAACTCATACGGGCTGCTTGGGACCCCGTCCAAAAATACCAACAAGTTCAATAACATAATATGGACATACTCGAGGCTTTAAAACACACATAACAACATCGAAACGACAAATCGCACCTCAATTCGATATCAGTGAACTTTGAAACTTCACATTCTATATCTTGTGCCGAAACACATCAAATCAATCCGGAATGACTTCAAATTTTGCACACAAGATACATTTCACATTACAGACCTTTTCCAATTTCCAGAATCTGATTCCGACCCCGATATCAAAAATTCAACCTCCCGGTCAAACTTGCCAAAAATTCAACTTCCGGCATTTCAAGTTTAATTCCACTACGAAACTCCAAATAATTTTCCGGACACGCTCCTATGTCCCAATTCACCATACGAAGCTATTAGAATCATCAAAAATCTATTCCGGGGTCGTTTACACATATGTCAATAGGCTTTAAATCTTAAAACTAAGTGTTCCAATTCATTGCAAAACCTCACTGGACCCGAACCCATTACCCCGACAATTCACACAACAATTGTAAAATACAACTTGAGCAGTAAATGGGGAAGCGAGGTTGTAAAAATACGTTCGTCCTCGAACGTGCCAAGAGTTATTTCCAAGCCCTAAAATCACTTTTCCATCTTACCACACACGTACCCGGGGTTGAATCCAAATCACCCTATTCCATATAGGCTTGACAACACAATACAACTGAAATCACTGATTTAACTTTAGCCCATAAACCTTGGAATTTTATTTCCAACCTTTAGAATTTCTTTCAAGACACGAATCTTACATTTACACACTGTATGAGTTTGAATAAGATGTATTAAGCCATAACCATTACCACAGATATAATCAACTGACATATTACACAACTCGCATGCTCGTGGCACCATTCCTGATCACAGTGACTGCTCCAAAACCACCCAAGTACTAAAATTAAACTCCATATCGATCCAAATATCACCCCAAAAACTTCGTACACTCTTGATAATAAAATAAACATGCGAAATTTCATGACCACTTAACGGATCAACAAGTCACGGAGCTCTCTTGCCCTAACAAGAACCATAATCACTTTCTGAGCCGACTTTCAATATTATACTCCCGGATATACCGAAATCAAACCTGATAGTATCCACGAGAATTACTTTAAAAATTCTTCTGTGCCACTTGGCAAAATTTGAATATCACTAGTATATCAACCATGTGAGTACCGCAATACTAATTTATACATTCGTAAGTCAAAATACAATGCGCCTTCTGAAGTCCTCCCCCTTCTCATACAACACCAAGTAGTAATAGTATTCATCTAGTTATTTGGAACCACCCATGTTGTCCATCATTTGTTACCCTCTCTTCAAGACTGTACAGCCACCTCGTACATGTAAATCTAACTTTCGCACAACACATAACATCTATCTTGCCATCACGTAAAAAGTACAAGAATCTTATTATGAATTTTGAGTCATCAACAATTTACATACCCTATTAGTTAGAGCACCTCTCTCTTGCTTCTTCCAGGAGGAAATCACAATACACAACATGTTCCCTACATCGGTAGAAAAGTATCTGGCTCAAACCATCTAGAGTACTTTGGAATCTATTTGCGCATAATCAAGCCCTTAGAACTAAATTTCTCTAACTCGACCAAGCCTCGCAGGTCGCCAAACCCAAGACTATTCCCACAAAGCACCTGTAGAAAACCCCCTACATCATAAGAAACCAAAGAACCGATCATATCCATTACCATATTGATCAAACCTACTACCCGTTGTCTTATTTTCTCCGAGTTTCTTCCGAATTTATCTTTAAATTGATACTTCTCCTTGCTAAATGCCACGATCGTTAGCCACAACTCACCCCATAAACCAAGCATAGAACCACAACGCCCTACGTCCTATAAGCAACTCTATTCTTCTTAAGCACCTTCAAAAGTACTACAATGGTAACCCTCACTTTGAGAATACCATATGTGAATTTGAAATTGTTCTTCTTACCTTCCTTATACTAAAATGTAGAATCCATACGCAAGTCCGAAAACATTCTCAATTTCTATATATAATTCTCAAACCCATTAAAAGTTTCTCGGGAGTCACCCACTTTGGTCAAATCTAAATTGCACCGTCCAAATGGGCCAAAAGACACGTGCCCCATTAGCACAACAACACTCACAAAAGTAACTCTACTTTAACACCACCTATCAAATTCATACTCCGTGCGCACTACATCATTCACCAATAATAACTCACTCATCCTACGATTGTTCATATACTCATATAGAGCAACATAACCTATATTCAGAAATTTCCTTACTCGAGTCATCCTCGATCTCAACTTCTGCAAGTCATAACTATCCCACCAGTATGCCTCAGCCCAAAACTAAAATTTAACACATAACCATGAAACCAAATTGTCAATAGCAGACTCCCCCACTTGGCTCAAAGCCATAGATTAAAACACTTCATAACTCACAATATCCATACTCTACTACTGCCTTAATATTTCAGTTAGTTCAACGAAAATTCTTCTCAAGCCCATACAATGCCAACCATAAAAATATCTCAATCGTCTGTTAGGCTCGCATTCATTATCTTACTACTCAAGTCAACTTTCTCAACTAGATTCAAATTCAAATCTCCACGCATACGACCTGCTGGCAGAAAAGAAACTCTCCACTCACTTATATGGAACATACCTACATAGATTACTCTGTAGGGGATAACTCACATGCTTAGCCTCAAATTGGTATCTGGTTATACCCCTTTTGCAGTCACAATTACTACGCAATCACTTAATCTTTCCAAGTCCAAACTTATTAACAAGACATTAGAATTTAATTTTCCCCAAAATTTAACGATGTGGAAGATCCTTCAAAATATTCATACTCAAGACTGTACGCCACATCAAATCGAAAATCAAGCACCCAATGGCCTTTCCTTTACATTTCAAGGAAACACTTCTCGTCATTTTCAAATCGTTTAAACACATCTCGCGGTCACATCATACCCATCACTCTGCCATTCCACCATGCATCGAGCAACAAATTCTAGTGTAGGGTCATTACCGTACATTTGAGTCCAATTGTACAAGTTGCAACTGAAGCTACCGAGTTTAAACTGTGGTCTAACCATGGCCTCAACCCCCCCTCCCAACTGGCCCATCACCAAAACACAGAATACTCACCTCTAACCTAGCCTATGGAATCACAAGTCGGCGATGCATAGCTGATACTGAGTGCTCATGTGCGCATACGAATACGTGGAAGGAATTCAAATAGTTATGTCTCAAGATGAATCAATCCCGCACGATAAGGAAAGAAAGATGGGAAATATATATCCTAAATGCCATGTAGCCTCTCGAAGATAAGTATGGACATCATCATAACGATACACAAGACTCTACTAGACACTTGCTCATGACTTGTAAAACCTATGAACCTAGAGTTCTGATACCACCTTCTAACGACCCAAAATCCAACTAGCCGTGATGGCGCCTAACCCAACCCGCTAGGTAAGCCAACTTTTAACTATCCAATTTCAATAATAATTATTAAATCAATTTAAGTAAATAGAGATCTTAATCTTATACATTACCCCAAGAACTGGTAGTACAAATCATGAGCTTCCAAGAATAGAATTTACAAAGCTTATATGAAGTAAATACATCTTCTGTTTGAAAACTACATAAACAAAGTTTTTATAATCTAAGGCTACCATGAACAAGAGGCAGCTACAACAGTGACACAAGTACCTCTTCAAATCCCGCAACCATCAAGCACGACAACAACAACAAGCAACATCTGTACGCAATATGCAAAAGTGTAGTATCAGTACAACTGACCCCATGTACTAAGTAAGTAACAAGCCTAGCCTTAGGTTGAAAGTAGTTACGATCTTTTTCCAAGGTCGGGTCCCAAACCAATAGTCTAGAACAGTCCATAACAATGTAAAGAAAATAATACCAAAAGTAACTCAAAGATAACATGCTCAGCTAAATCATGATTTCAAAAGTAGTAGTTCTTCCTTTTAAGTATATCAGTGGAAACCCAAATCGTTTACCGAAGTTGCCAAAAATATGAATAAGTTTGAAAACAGTAATCTTCCCAAATATCCTTTCAATAATAAATGATATGTTTCATTTTCTTTTCAGATAACCCATGTAAAACAAGTGTGTCACTATGCCCATCTGTCAAAATGTGTGAGAAATCATGAATGATGTGATGATATACATCATGATGAAAATGCATCTCTCTGCATGTATGTAATGTGTGCATGCCAATGCGATGCAACTCTATGATAAAATCATAACAGCCCCTCGGGCAGACCTCACAATCACTCGTATACAGCTCCTCAGGGTTACCTCACAATCACTCGTAAACAGCCTCTCAGGCATACCTCACCATCTCTCATGCCTCCCAGTCACTCAGCACTCGGCACTCGCACTCAGTAGGTACCTACGCTCACTAGGGGTGTGTACAGACTCCGGAAGGGATCCTACATGCCACGCGTTATAATCTGCACGGACAACTCATGTGCTGTAGAGATGATTCACGTGCTATAATATCATATCAGAATCCGCACGGACAACTCACGTTCTATAATAAGCCAATAAGGCCTGCTGCAAGCAGGCAGCCCCGATCCATATAATAATAAAGTATATAAAGCCATATGGTCTGCTGCGGCATGCATCCTGATACCATAATATTCCTCACAATCAGGCCATCGGCCTCACTCAGTCATCAATCTCTCCAGCCTCTCTCTCATGGGCTCATGATGTCATGAAAAGAGCCCAAATATGGTGATATGATGTATCAATAAATGACAACAGAGACTGAGATATGATATGCAATGAAATGAATATGACTGAGTGTGAATTTTTCAATTTCAAACAAATAATTCACAGTAATATGACCTCTGTGGGTCCCAATAATACTGGAACATAACCTCAACATGATTTCTATTATGATTCTTAGCTCAATTTCTTTAACACATAAAACTGCATGGAAAATGCCAAGATTATTTGACTATAAAATTCCACGAAAAATATTATGTCACAATTTCTATAGTGCACGCCCACACGCCCGTCACCTAGCATGTGCGTCACCTCCCAACAATTCACATAATACATATATTCAGGGTTCATACCCTCAGCTCCAAGATTAGAAGAGTTCCTTACCTCGAACAAGCGAAATCCAATGTCGAGCAAGCCAAACAATGCCCCAGAAATTTCATTCATGCATATCAACTTTCGAACGGCTCGAATCTAGTCACAATAAATTTGATTCAGCCCACACAATTTATAGGAATTAATTCCATATCAAAATACTAATATTTTTCCACAAAATCCGAAATTACGCCAAAAATCACCTGTGGGGCCTACGTATCGGAATCCGAGGAAACTTACAAAATACGATAACCCATCCAATTACAAGTTCAACTGTACTAATTTTACTCAATTCCGACTCTGAATCGGTATTCAAACTCGAAAAATTTATTTTGTGACCTTATAGAAATTTCCTTCTATTTCACTTGAAGATTCGATACTCTTACACCAAAAATGAATATTAATTCATGAAATATAACCACAAGGGAGTCAAGAACACCTACCCTAAGTTGTGTGGAAAAATTCCTCTCCAAAAGTGCACAAACTGAGGTCCAAAATCCAAACAATGGGTGAAAATTACGAAACCCCGAATTTAAGGGGTTCTGTCCATTTAATCCACATTTGCGGAAAATATTTGCGCACTTGAGCCTCCGCTTGTGCGAGTAAAACATCGCATTTGCGGACTTCACTCAGCTTCTCAGTTTTTGCTTCTGCACATCCTCTCACATCTGCCCTCACGCAGGTGCCGAATTTTCCCTCGCACCTGCGACCAATGCCCCATAGCCCTCTACCTCCATATGGGCTTTTTCTCGCGCAGGTGCGATTTCGCACCTGCAAAGTTCCTTTCGTAACTGTGTACCTCGCTTCAGCGCACCCCTGCTCGCACCTGCGACTACTGTTCCGCGGGTGCGATTACACTAGAAGGCTTCATTTCTAGCAGTTTTCCAAATTCAAAAATCTATCCCTTAACCATCTGAAACTCACCCGAGCCGCTCGGGACCCCGTCCAAATATACTAACAAGTCTAATAACATAACACAGACCTACTCGAGGCCTTAAAATACACATAACAACATTGAA
This sequence comes from Nicotiana otophora, assembly GCA_000715115.1. Lineage (NCBI taxonomy): Eukaryota > Viridiplantae > Streptophyta > Magnoliopsida > Solanales > Solanaceae > Nicotiana > Nicotiana otophora. Next base: position 29,035 of record AWOL01S0010043.1, read on the forward strand.
ACGACGAATCACACCTCAATTCGATATCATTGAACTTTGAAACATCAAATTCTATATCTTGTGCAGAAACACATCAATAAATCCGGAATGACTTCAAATTTTGCACACAAGTTACATTTCATATTACAGGCCTATTCCAATTTCCAGAATCGGATTCCGACATTGATATCAAAAAGTAAACCTCCTGGTCAAACTTACCAAAAATTCAACTTCCGCCATTTCAAGCCTAATTCTACTACGAAACTCCAAATAATTTTCTGGACACGCTCCTAAGTCCAAAATCACCATATAGAACTATTGGAATCACCAAAAATCCATTCCGGGGTCGTTTACATATAAGTCGACATCCGATCAATATTTTAACTTACGTTTTAAACCTTGGAACTAAGTGTTCCAATTAATTACAAAACCTTACCAGACCCGAACCCATTACCCCGACGATTCACACAACAACTGTAAAGTAAAATTTGAGCAGTAAATAGGGAAGCAAGGTTGTAATACTCAAAATGACAAGCCGGGTCGTTACAGCCCTCAGACATCTTTTGGCTTACAACCCACTTACAAATCTTTCGTCTTTGTTCCAAAGTGAATGTGTAGCTACCCTTGGGCTTGAACAACTTACTGTTGTTTGCAGACTGAAAATGTAATTTAGTTCGTGTAATGACCCAACCGGTCATTTTAACTTTTAGAACGTTGTTCCCTAAAATAAAACTCCCGATTGTGCTTTTAATGATTTATGACTTGCAGGGATGGTTGGTTCGGGACACTTGGTTCCTTAAGTTAGCCATAAAAAGGGCAAGTTGGACTTCGGTAAATATTTTGTGAAAACGACCCCAGAAACGGGATTTAACGGTTCCAATAGGTTCGTATAATGATTTCGGACTTAGGCATATGTTCGAATCGGATTTTGGATAACCCGGGAGCGTTTTGGCGCTTAGTAGTAAAAATCAACTATTTGAAAGTTTAAAGATCTTTAAATTTGGTTAGGAGTAGGTTTTGGAGGAATTGAAGTCCGTTTGGAATTTCGAGTTTGGAAATAGTTTCGTATAGTGATTTAAGACTTACATTCAAAATTTTGTGTCATTCCGAGTAATTTAAGTACATTTCGGTGCATTGGAAGTAAATTGAAGAACTTAAAGTTCTTAAGTTTGAATCAATTTGGTTTAGGGTATGATTCTTAGCTTTGATGTTGTTTTACACGTTTTGAGAGTTCGAGCGAGTCTGTTTTATGATTTCAAACCTGTCGGTATGTTCGGGCGGGGCCCCGAGGGTTCCGAGTGTTAACTGGATGAGGCTCACACTATGTTTTGCAAATTTGAGCAAAGACTGAAGCTCCCAGCTACTGTCATAATCGCACTTGCACTTGGACAGTCGCAGGTGCGAGCTCGCAGGTGCGAAGGAGAGGATCCTGTCCAGCCATCACAGATGCGAGGTATTTTGGCACACGTATGAATGTGCAGGGGCGAAGGCCTTGTGCACAGAAGCGGAGGGGCAGAAGAGAGCACTTCTTCCGCATGTGCGGTGCCAGGCAAAGAGGGGAAAATGCGGACTTGCGAGGCTTTTCTGCAGGTGCAAAAGCCCCATGTGTGGCACTCCTCCGCATGTGCGAAAACCTGTCTGGGCAGAACTTTACAACGGACGAACTCAGTCCATTTTTATCCATTTTCCCTCCATTTTCGGGCGATTTCAGAGCTTTTGAGAGGGGATTTCAACTAACAACTCGGAGGTACGTTAATTCTACATACTTTCAGTTAATTACATAGATTATGGGTAGAGTATAACTAGTAAATCTTAGAAATCAAGGGTTTAGGTGAAAACTTAGCTTTTTATAAAAATGAGATTTTAACCACGAAAATGGTTATGAAATTGGGTAGAAATTATATATTGGAGTTCTTGAGATTATGGATAACGTTATCATCCAAATATTTCAAAAATCCGGGCACGTGGGCCCGGGATGAATTTTAGTAATTGTACTGTTTTGGTTGAGGTAAATTATTTAATAGCCTAAATTCGAATTGTTGAACATGTATTAATTATTTTGTATAATATTTGGATAGTTTCGAATTTTTCGCCGTCAAATCGAGAATTTAACACGACGTGGTAATCGGAAAGTGTACTTTGAGACAAGGTAAGTCTCTTGTCTAATCTTGTGAGNGTAACGGTTTCATCCAAATATTTCCAAAATCCGGGCACGTGGGCCCGGGATGAATTTTAGGAATTTTACTGTTTTGGTTGGGGTAACTTATTTAATAGCCTAAATTCGAATTGTTGAACATGTATTAATTATTTTGTATAATATTTGGAT
>AWOL01S0010045.1:11900-58555 GCA_000715115.1 Nicotiana otophora
ACAGGCTTGCATTACTACCTAGTTTATCAGCGGTTCATCCGGTGTTCCATGTGTCTATGCTCCGAAAATATCATGGTGATCCGTCCTATGTGTTAGATTTCAGCTCAGTCCAATTGGACAAAGATTTGACTTACGAGGAGGAGCCGGTGGCTATTCTAGCCCGGCAGGTCCGACAGTTGAGATCTAAGAATTATCCTTCAGTTCGGGTGCAATGGAGAGGTCAGTCGGTAGAGGCATCTACCTGGGAGTCCGAGTCGGACATGCGGAGTAAATATCCACACCTTTTCTCCACCTCAGGTACTTTTTTTCTAACTCCGTTCGAGGACGAGCGTTTGTTTTAGAGGTGGAGAATGTGATGACCCAAAATGTCATTTTTCAATTTAATAAGTAATTCCGTGTTCTAAGACCTCAAAAAGTACCATTTATCATTCCTCGACTTGCGTGCGCAGTCCGTATATTTTTCTGGAAAGTTTTTATGTGAAAAATAGATTAAAATGGGAAATAAAGCTTTAAAACTCAACTAAGTTAACTTTGGTCAATATTTTGAGCAAATGGACTCGGATCAGTATTTTAAAAATTTCGGTAGGTCCGTAAAATTATTTGGGACTTGGGCGTATGCTCGGAATCGAATTCCGAGGTCCCTAGCCCGAGTTATGGAATTTTGATAAAAAAATTAAAAGCTTGAAAGCTTAATGATTTCTAAGAAATTACTGATATTTGATTTATTGACCTCGGGTCCATATTTTGGTTTCGGAGCCCGTTATAGGTCCACTATAATATTTATGATTTGTCTGCCAAACTTGACGAGAATCGGAGTTGATTTGACGTGATTCGGACGTCCGGTTGTAAAAATATAAGTTTTAAAGTTTTCTTGAAAACTTCCTTTGATTTGGTGTCCGATTCGTAGTTCTAAGTGTTATTTTGGTGATTCGATCGCGCGAGCAAGTTCATATGATGTTTTAAAACCTATGTGCATGTTTGGTTTGGAGCTCCGAGGGATCGGGTGAGTTTCGGATAGGCTACAGGATGTTTTGGACTTTGAAAATCTGGTATTTTGCTGCAGCAGGTGTTCTGGCATGTTCTTCCTCGCGTTTGCGAAGGCACTCTCGCGAACGCGAAGAGTAAATTGGGCAGCTGGATTTTTCTTCTTCGCGAACGTGAAGGCTTGGTCGCGAACGCGAAGCGATGGGGGCATTACCCTTCGCGAACGCGACCATCTCCTCGCGAACGTGTAGTGTTAGGCACACTTGGGGGAAGGTCGATCATTCCTTCAGCGCGAACGCGAGCTATGCCTCGCGAACACGAAGGTTGGGGGGGAACCTTCGCGAACTCGAAAGCCACGGGCTGCTACTCATCGCGAACGCGACAGGCCCTTCGTGAACGCGAAGAAGGCCTGACCCCTGTGACTTAAAACAGAACCAAAAACGGGAGTTTTCCCATTTTTTACAAACCCTCAATTATAACTCGGCTTAGGGGCGATTTCAAAGGAGTTTTTCACAATTTCGAACGGGTAAGTGTTCTTTATCATATAGTGATTGTATTTCACAAATCCATTTCTATATTCATCATTTATTTCGGATTTAGATGGAAGAAATTGGAATTTTTGTAAAACTTTCCAAAAATGATAAATTAAGATTTGAAGGTCCATTTGATATCGGAACTAGAAAAATTTGGTATGGTTGAACTCGTATCGGAACGGATGTTCGGATTTCGTGAGTTTTCCCGGGATTTGAGACGTGGGGCCCACTGCCGAATATTTTAATAAATTTCGGATTTTTATCCGAAAAATTTATAAATTCATATGGAATTAATTCCGATGATTATTATTGAATATATTGAATTGTTTGTGAATAGATTTGAAGCTTTCGGAGGCAAATGTAAAAGAAAAAATTGTGGTTGAATAATTGATTGCAATTTGCATAGCGAGGTAAGTGTCGGGGTTAACCTTGACTTGAGGGAATAGAACCCTTAAATTGTTTGTTAAGTGAATTGCATGTAAACGACGTATAGGCGAGGTGATGAGTGTCTATACGTCGTCAAATTAATTGTTTGCATACTTACTTGAAAAATCACAAATTATTTTTAATCATAAATTAATTATTATAGTAATTGTTTCTCTCTTATTCTTTGCAAATATAAATTCTTGAATTCCTGCATTAATTGTTACATGCTATTTGAATTATGTGCCTTAATTGTTATTTGACATTTAGCATAATAAATATTAAACCGCCTATTTGCTCCTTGATTTCCCTAATAATTTGCTATTTGTCATTGTTTGCTTCATAATTAAATTATAATTATTGTATGCTTGTTGTCTTGTAATTTTATATTAATTGTTACATTTATTGAGAAAATTTCTTCTATAAAAGTTGGTAAATGAAAATATTGGAGGAGCGGGTTGCACGCCGCAACATAATTAATTATAATGAATATATTGGAGGATCGGGTTGCACGCCGCAACAGACTTATTAAAAGTCTATATTGGAGGATCGGGTTGCACGCCACAACAGACTTATTAAAAGTCTATATTGGAGGATCGGGTTGCATGCCACAACAGACTTATTAAAAGTCAATATTGGAGGATCGGGTTGCACGCCGCAATAGACTTATTAAAAGTCTATATTGGAGGATCGGGTTGCACGCCGCAACAGACTTATTAAAAGTCAATATTGGAGGATCGGGTTGCATGTCGTAACAGACTTATTAAAAGTCAATATTGCAGGATCGGGTTGCATGTCGCAACAGACTTGTTAAAAAGTTAATATTGGAGGATCGGGTTTCACGCTGCAACAGACTTGATTAAAATAAATATGTTGGAGGAGCGGGTTGCATGCCGCAACAGAACTGAATGTGTATATATTGTGAGAGCGGGTTGCACACTGCAACAGAATTGAATGTGAATATAATGTGAGAACGGGTTGTACGATGCAACAGAATTGGTTGAAATAATAATGGATTATGACTGCTGGGTTGATTTCAATTATTATAAATGAGTTACTTGATTTATTTATATTATTTGTTGTTATTATCAATATTGCGTACATGTTAATGTAAGTGAACCGCCTTAGCCTCGTCACTACTTCGTCGAGGTTAGGCTCAGCACTTATAGTACATGGTGTCGTTTGTACTGATACTACACTCTGCACTTCTTGTGCAGATTTTGGAGTTGGTTCCAGTGGCGTACCATAGACTTGCTCAGATTTCAGCTACTCGGAGGAGACTTGAGGTATAACTGCATGGCGTCCGCAGTTCTGAAGTCCCCGTCTATTTCACTTTAGCTATGTGTTTATTTCCAGACAACTTTATTTTATTCAGACCTTTATTTGTATTTATTCTAGAAGCTTGTGCACTTGTGACACCAATTCTGGGATGGTATTTAGACACCGTTGTTTGATGGATTATTTCACTATATTTCAAACTTTTCTTCAGCATTTATTTCCTTGTTATTAATACATTTAAAAATTGTTTTAAAATGGTTAATATTATTCTAACGTTGGCTTGCCTAGCAAGTGAAATGTTAGGCACCATCACGGTCTGAAGGTGGGAATTTTGGGTCGTGACAATATTAGAGTTAGAGTCTAGTTTATCTGGATCTCAATTTGTTCTGCTAAAGGCATTGTGCATCAAACTTCTTTTCCACACACTCCACAACAAAAGGGAGTGGTGGAAAGAAAACATCGGCATTTGCTTAAAACTGCCATGGCCCTACTCTTTCAATCCCACTTACCCATTAAATTTTGGGGAGCTTGTGTCTTGATTGCCACTTATTTGATCAACAGGTTCCCTCTCCCTTACTAAATCACAAAAGCCCTTATGAACTCTTATATGGTAAACCTCTCAGTTATTCTCACCCTAGGGCATTTGGCTGTCTTTGTTACTCTACTGTTCCTAAAATACATAAGGATAAGTTTCAGCCTAGAGCTTTGCCTTGTGTCTTCTTGAGGTACCCTTTTGCTAAGAAAGGCTAAAAACTGTATAATTTGGAAACTAATTCTTGCCTTGTATCTAGAGATGTTGTTTTTCATGAGCACATTTTCTCATTTCTTCAATCCTCTTCTGGTGCTCCCAGCATTTGTCCTTTTCCTTTTTCTGCCTGTTCTGATGATTTTCCCTCTACTTCATCTTACGTTCCTTCTTCATCTCCTACTTCATCTCCCACTTGTCATGGTTCTCCCTTGCTTACTCTTGTTTCTATTACTTCTTCTTCTTCTTCTTCTTCTTCTTCTTCTTCTTCTTCTTCTTCTTCTTCTTCTATTTCTCCCCCTTCATCCTCTTCTGTCTCTTCAGCTTCTCCTTCTTCATCTGTTTCTGCTCCTTCCTCTTCTCCCCATCTACCTCCCTGTCCCCCTTCTCCTCATACACTCAGAAGATCTACTAGGGTGCATAAACATCCTCCTTACCTTTAGAGTTATGTATGTCACTCTTCATCCTTAGACTCCAGTTATGTTTCCTCTGATTCTCATTTTAGTCAGCAGTCTGTTCCTGAGCCTTTCACTTATTCTCAGGCAGCTCTTGTCCCTGAGTGGCAGGATGCCATGAGGAAAGAGTTCGAGGCTTTGGAAGCAAATCAAACTTGAGAAATTATTGAATTTTCTCATGCGAAGAATCTCATAGGCTGCAAATGGGTGTACAAGGTTAAATATAAAGCTGATGGCACCATTGAGAGGTATAAAGCTAGGTTGGTGGTTAGGGGTGATAATCAGGTTGAGGGGGTTGATTTTTATGAAACTTCTCTTGAGGGGGTTGATTTTCATGAAACTTTCTCTCCTATTGTGAAAATGTCTACTATTAAGGATCTTATTGTTATAGTAGTAAAAAAAATGGCCTCTTTTTCAACTAGATGTCAATAATGCATTCTTGCATGGTGATTTGGATGAGGAAGTGTATATGAAATTTCCTCTTGGTATATCTGTTCCCTCCACTTATTCATGTGCTACCCTCGTGTATAAGTTGCAGAAATCTCTTTATGGGCCAAGGCAAGCTTCCAGGCAGTGGTATGCCAAACTTTCCCATGCTTTACAGTCTAGGGGTTATGCTCACTTCTTAAATAATTACTCTTTATTTACTAGAGGGTCTGGGGATTCTCTTGTTATCTTGGATGTTTATGTGGATGACATAGTTCTTACTGAGACCGATTTAGATGAAATTTCTGCTTTGAAAGACTTCTTGCATGATCAGTTCAAAATCAAAGACTTAGGATTGTTGAATTATTTTCTTAGTATTGAGGTTTTGTACACTCCATATGGTGTCTTACTCCATCAGAGAAAGTTCATTCATGATCTCCTGAGAGAATTTTATTCTGATATATCTTCTCATGTGGTTTGCCCTCTCGAGCTACATGAAATATTGAAGGCCAGTGTGGGTGATCCTTTACCCAGTCCTTAGTTGTATAGGAGTTTGATTAGCAAGTTAAATTTTTTAACACAAACCAGGCTAGATTTGTCATTTTCTGTACAACATCTGAGCCAATTCATATAGCATCCTTGTGTTCCTCATATGAAAGCTGCCTTGCACCTCTTGAGGTACTTGAAAGGGACTTCTGATTTTGGGTTGTTCTTCAACAACTCCTATGATCTTTCTCTCCAAGTTTATTGTGACAGTGATTGGGGTTCTTGTCTTGATAGTAGACGATCAGTGACTGATTTTTGTATTCTACTAAGTGGCAGTTTGGTCAGCTAAAAATCCAAGTAACAACCTATTGTATCCCTATCCTTAGCTGAGGCTGAGTATAGGTCCTTGAGCAAAGTTGTAGCTGAGGTTACCTGGTTCTCTACACTCTTATCTCACTTTGGGCTTACTAATCTTTCTTCTATTCCTGTTTACTGTGATAACCAGGCTATCATATACATGCTAAGAATCCTATTTTTCATGAGCGGACCAAGCATATAGAGTTGGATTGTCACTTTGTGCGCACCAAGCTGGGTGATGGCTTAATCTCTCTACTGCACACTTCCAGCTCTACTCAAATGGATGATGTTCTAACCAAACTTCTACCTGGGCAGTCCATCATCTACATATCAGCAAGTTGGGTGTGTTACCACCCTCCAACTTGAAGGGGGTATTGAGTTTAATAATTGTACTGTTGAGTTTAATAATTATACTGATGTGGGATAGTTAGTGTAATTAGTGTATTTGGGCTTGGCATACATTTTTATTTATAGCTTTAGTGGACAGACTGAGTCGGGTCATATAAATTAGTGCCCCACATTCTATTTTGTACAAAAAAAACATTTTATTTTGAACAGAGATAAGAAATAAGAGATCTACTCGTTCTTTCTCTTTCTCTATGAAACTTCAAGCCCTAATTAGCCTCTTCTCAAATCTGTGTCGATTCCAGCTTGTAACAAAGTTTGAAGGAATTGAAACCATACACCTAATGTGAAATTGCAATCTTAGGTTTTCTGTCCTAATTATACATCTTCCCATTATTTCTTGGCATTACTCTTTCCTCATGTGAGTATTAAGAATGCTTATTTAAGGTTCCAATTGTTTTCGTAGAGCTAAAATAAGTTCCACTTCTTTCATTTTGTACATTATATAAAAAGGTTAAAGGTTTTTTAGTCTAATTAAACTTGTGGTAAATTTACTAAATAGATATCTTGATTAATGTGGAACACTCCAATTCCCACGAAGATAATAGGCGTTAGAAACTTAGATCCAAGAGCAAGGTGGGGAGTTCTTGGAGGAAAGAAGCCGATGGTCTATCGGAAACAGCCTCTCTACTCCAGGATAGGGGTAAGGTCTGCGTACAAACTACCCTCCCCAGACTCTACTGGTGGGATTATACTGGGTTGTTGATGTTGTTGAAAGTGAATACCATACATTACACTTCTCGATCCCTTTTGTGAGACTGTTCCTTAATGTATGATCATCATACTTATAAACTTATAAATTATAATTTTAAAACAATTGTCCAAATAAGGTAATTCTAACACATGAATAAACTAGAGGGAAGTGCCAACCAATTGGTTTAACTTCTAATAATATTTGGCTAGAAATGCTTTTTAAAAATCGGTCATCATTTTTGGACATATTTAGTTTATGTATGACAAATTTTTATTTTTTATTTTTAAAAGCATTATGTGATACAAATTAAAATAGGCTGAAAATGTGGGGTGGGTTGGGGGTGGGGTGGGGCCACCGCTTTGTGATGAAAGCTGCCATGTCGATGATGAGTGGGTCCATGTGATCAGATGTTCAAACTTCCAACTTCTAACTCTTGACTTTGACCCTTTTCGTTGCTTACAAATCTCCGAAGAGGCTTCAATATGCTGCTACCCCCAAATATATTTAATAACCAATAATAATATGACACGTCATCATCCAGTTGAATCGATTTTGACCACATTTAAGAATGTCATAGGATCACTTGTTCCAATAAAGAACCAATAATTCAGTTAATTTGCAGAAGACTCACACATTATAAAGTGGCTTTAAAATGATTAACCTTTTTTTCTCTACCTTAAGATGAAGGAATTCTTAAATCTACACGAGATGAGAATTGCACAGATCGAGAAGATAATTTCATCTTTTCACAGGCCTATATCTCTTTCTTTAAGCAATTTATATAACATATCCAAGGTATTCTTAGTTTCTTGTGGTCTACAAAATAGTTTGTCACCCCAAGAAAACATGTCATTAAAGAAATAACAGAAATATTAAAATTCGAGAGTTTAGAATTATGGCAAGTGTCAATTTTTTCTGAACAAACCAAGAACTAAAGATGGTTTTGCATAAATGTAATGAATGGAGTAGCTTTTGCATTACACATTCAAGTTTTGTTTTTTTTTTCATATTTCAATTTCGCTTTGTACTTTTTTATGAGTTAACAGTCCCCAACAAATCAGATACTAGTTCGATTGACCTCTGGTAATTCTCTTGACCAAGAACTAGGTAAATGAAAAAAAATTACATGCATTTTTGGCGTCCATTTATACTTGCATTTTGGTTTTCCAAGATCTCAATATAATTTCATCAACGACTAGATCATATCGCCCTAAATCTAGAATGTTGGTTCACATTCCTTCCCGTAATTTTAATTCATTTGTTAGAAATACATGTAATTCATTAGCACCTCCTGTTAAGCAACCTAAGTGGTCATTAAGTGCTCAAAGTAAGAGCTTATTTCTATCACATATGGCACGATTTTGCTATTAAAATGTGTAAATTTGTAGTAGAAAATATGGAAACAAAACGATATTTTCCTAGAAGAAATTTCAGAAATCTAGTGCAAAAACTAACAAATAACATGAAGAAAACATTGCCAACAAAATTAAAAAAAGTAGTTGGTGCAAAGTCCAAAGGGACCTGAAACCAGCTAAGGTGTGACAAGCACTCATCAAGTCAAACAAATATAGCCATAGGGGGAATATATTTCATTGTTTCCATATGCTTTTGCTACTCTTGGAGACATGATCTATTTAGTACAAATTATATAAAAATTAATACATATTTCTTGTCACTGCCACGTTGTATAGAATTTAGTTGTGATTGGAGGCACGCCATCTTTGTTAGAAGTGACCCTTCTTTTAAAGTTTTTAACTTACCTTCTTAACTTATATTCATTGTTTATTAATGATTATAATTTTTAATATGCTGATTAGCATGTAACAAGATCGGTCGTCATATGACCTTACCATCCTCACTCCAACAATATTATAACAACGTGTTTGAGGCAAAAACAAATTGAATTGATTCCGAGTGCATTGACTACTTTAATGAAATCAAAGTTTAAAATTTGCATTTTGAAAAAAGAAAAAAAAAGTGAAAATAAAGGGTGTGTTTGGTATGAAGGAAACTATTTTCTAGAAAAAATATTTTTTAATTTTCTCATGTTTGATTGGCTTAAATATTTTGAAAATATTTTTCTCATGTACTCATTTTCCTTCAATTGGAGGAAAATAACTTCTCTACCCCAAAAGGAGAGAAAATATTTTTCGAAACTCTTTTTCAACTTTACCAGAAAATAAGTAAGAAAACCACTTATTTATCGAAAAATAATATTTCAGGAAAACATTTTGCTTCCTACCAAACACACCCAAAATAGAAGAAAATGAAAAGAAGGGGCATGGGCCATATCATGAATCAAGAAGGTAAAAATTGCACGGGGCGTCCTATTTGGTCGTCCACATTTAACCTATACCCATATTTTTAAAATTCTTTAACCTATACCCTAATTTTGACAACTTCAGACGCCTCTTCTTCTTTCTCCTGACCTATGCGCTCCTTTCTTCCTCCTCTTTTTTTTCTTTTCTTCTTTTCTTTCTCAAACACACGAGACTTTGTATAAGTATTATTGATTGGATCTATAAAGTTTTTATTAAATCTTATCAACTACCATATTCTATGTTGAAGGACGAGTAAATAAAACTCCACAAGCTGGTTAAAGTAGGTATGATTTGTGTTTTTCCCTGATCCATCCTTCTTAAACATACAACAACTTACTACTACATGTCCTCTCTTCCAAGTTACCTGCCACAAGAATGGCACATGCATGTGAAATTTATTATACACAATAGTTGCTCTCGCGATCTCTTGGGATTAGCTTACCCCTTGCTTTATGATATCATCCGCAGGAAAAACGACATAAAAGGGTTGCAGAACTGAAAATAAAAGATATGAAAAATAACTTTAGAACATTATCAAAAAAATCAGTTAAAACTTCAGCATAATTTGGCTTAAGTTATATTTTAAAGCCATCTAATTTCAAAGAAAGGCAGAACACAACTTCACCTCTAAGACTACTGAAGTTTAGCAAATATAAAACAAAAATTTCAGCTCCTAGAATGCTGAAGTTCAGCAAATACAAAACAAAATTTCAGCTCCTAAAATGCTGAAATTCAGCAATTACAAAACAAAACTTCAGCTCCTAGAATGCTGAAGTTCAGCAATTACAAAAACAAAACTTCAGCTCCTAGAATGCTGAAGTTCAGCAATTACAAAAACAAAACTTCAGCTCCTAGAATACTGAAATTCAACAATTACAAAACAAAAACATCAGCCAAAACATATTGTAGTTTTATTGAACTGAAGTTTTTCATTGCACTATGAATTGAAGTTTGCGTGATTGCCTTTGCAAGTCAGGCCAAACTTCAGGCAAAAATATCTGAAGTTTTGCTTTGATAAAGCTACACTTCAGCCAAAACATTCTGAAGTTCAAACTTCAGACATAAATTTTTGCTACTTCAGGCCCGTATGTCTGAAGTTACCCGAAAAGTGGGTACGCTTGCAATATTTTTTGCAAAGCAGGTATAAGTTAAAATGTGACCCAAAAACTGGGTATAGATGCAATTCCTACGTCAAGAAGTGGACTTTTCAAAAGATAAAGAAGCAGGCCGATCCATTATAAGAGCCCAATCATTTTAAAATAAAGGCCCATAAAGCCCAAAAATACCACGTGAAAACTGAAATGACAGCTTCAAAGAATATTTTCCAGTTCTCATTCCTAAGCGACTCAATTTTTTATCTGGTAACTACAACATGGCCAGCTGTAAGCAACATAAGGGCAATACGGGAAATAAGTAAGCTTTCTAGTTTGACCAGTCAAACAAGAAGTCAAAGCAAATATAGAGAATAGATATCAGAATTAGTGTATATTTTACTTGAGCGGTCAGTCAATTTTCTAAGACAGTAAATTGAAAAATAGTTCTTTGCCATGCATAACTTATGCAGTTACAATTAAAAGAAGTATGTACCAAAATTCATCATTTTAGTAGAGTATTGTTTAATGCTTCAAGTAGAGGTGAAAACTTGACTAACAAAAGAAGGAAATTGGGAAATAAAAAAAAAGAAAGACATGGGACCTAATCCTAATGTGATAGTGTGCAAACAGAGTGGCAGCGAAAATGGAATAATGGAGGCAATTAGGAGGCCTCACCCTCAGAAAGGGGTCTGTTGCTAGCTGGATAACCTCTTGCTCTTTGTTGGCATTTTTACTCATTTATTAATTTTATCTTTTTCCTTTTCCTAAAACGATTGAATGTTTGCCACTTTGCTTCATATTTTAATGGCAAAAACCAAATGGCAGATTAGCATGACATGAGAGTCGGTGCAAAAAGTATTGCGGGTGGTTCAGATTTTTTCACCTTTAATTAAAATTTTAAAATTTTAGTCAAGAAATGAAAAACGTTTTGATGGAGAAATACTTTATCTTTCTTAGTAAATCTATTTTATGCAAATCTAAATTTGTAAGATTAGTTAAACTCAAATACCAAATAATTAAATCGGGAAAAAGAGAGAGAAAAGAATGGTCTATTGAGATTTTTAACGTGAGAATAGAGCTGGCAAAGCTCGTGCTAGCAAGAAATGATGGTCACGTCGTGCGCAGGTGTGGGAATATTAACAAGAGTTTTTACCACAAAAAAAGAAAAAGAAAAATCTATTTTAATTTATCTATACTATATTAAAAGCACGAAGGTCGTTAGCGAAATGTCATTCGCCTTTTCTACCCTTTAATAATAGAGTTCACACTAGATAAAATAGTAATTTAAATATTTTCCTAATATGTAGTAATAATCATTTAATTATTTTCCTAATATGTGAGACATTGAAATCAACTATAATTCTGATTATTAAATTTCCATAACTGAATTATGTAGAGAATCTTATATTTAGGATTCCAAAAGCAATTAAATTTTATTTTATACATTAATATTAAAGTTGTTGTAAACTATAATATTTTTTTTTATCATTCAAACTTAGAAATTAAGTACTCATACTTGTACTACCTTTTTTTTTCGTAGATTAGCACTACTTTAAAGCTACTAAAAATAGGTAAACATAAGTTATATATAAAACAAAAGTAGAATACTCGTTGTATTTGAAAATATTAAAAGGAATATCAAATTATTAATAAAAATTAAAGAATAATAATTGTAATTTCTTTTGTTCATCAATTGAATTTTCTCATGAAATTTTAAATGATATTAGCCAATTTATTTTTTGACAAGTTTGTCTAAGTATTTTTTTTTACATGTTGTACGTGAAACGTATGACTCAATTTAAAATTGAGTTTGAAATATTTACTTTAGTGTCTTACAACTTTTTGGGGGTTATTTTTCTTCTAATGTATTTTATAATATGACATATTTCAATGATTTAGATTCTTAATACACAGTAGCACAGTAAAATCAGGGGTTTAAATTTTCATCATACATTCACAATTTTATAATATTAATAAATAAATTGAAAGATATAATTGAATAGAAAGAAGATTAACTTGTCTCATTTCTAAAGATCAATATTCAATTCAGGTAAATAATAATGCAACATGAAACATGGAATAAGTGAAATTCGAGCTTGAGATGAAAGAGTTCTAATCCGAGCTTTATCATTTTGGAAGTGCAAATACTTTTATTTTGTACTAATGTAAAGAATTTTGTATTACTAAATTAGTGTTTAATATCTAATGCCATTGAAGGACAATTTGGAACATTACATAGATGTTATTAGATTTTATCATGTGAAATTTATTTTGTTATAAAAAATAAAAATAAGAGATGTGAGTGTAATTCTCAAACCGCAATAGAAGTTTGTGTTATAAAGAGAATTTCGAAGGAAAGTTTTCGAATTTATCCCAACTTGTAATTATAGCTAAATATTAAAACTTGGGATGAGTTAATATTAAGTTTTAAATTAATGAAAAAAAAATATTTTCTTTAATGTGTAAAATAAATAATTAAATTGGTTAAGTAGCAAAACAATGCGATCCCCTCCTCCCTCCCCCCCCCCAAAAAAAAATTATCATATAAGTAAAAGTATTTTTTCAAATGAGAAAAACTCCTAGCATTCATATATTTGTTCCATAAGAAGTGCATTAATGTTGAAAGAATAAGAAATAGAGTAAGATCGGTTATTGTGAAATATTAAGAGTCAAATCGATAAAATACAAACTTGAAACAATAAAGATGAAACAATAGAAGAAAAATTATATTCTACATGATTTGTCATTAATTATTATTATTATTATTTTGTAAATATTCTTACAAATTGAACTCCCTATATCTTTTTAATATATTTAGTTGTTTGTTGTAAAATATTAATTTAATACTAATCACTCTTAGACTTAATTCACATTTATCTCAAAAAGACCAAGAGATAATATTTTTAAATTTGTGCTATTTGCCAAATCTTTTATCAATTGTGGTAAGTAAGTTTTGTGTTACTTTTTTATTTTTTGATATTAGATACAAAATAATAATAATTTTTAAAAAATATTTCACATAATTTTAAGAACTTTTATGATGCATAATTTCTTCTTTTATTGAACTAGCTAGAGTGAAATTAATATTTTATAAAGTTTAGGAATTCACTTTTTTTTTGTTTTTGTATCTCACCCATTTTATTTAATGCTACTCATTTTATGATGTTACCTTTTCTTTCTACGATTATGAGTCACGTGCAGCTGACGTGACCTTATAGCCAGTTTGGCAGTTCAATTGGAGTAGAGAGTTTTGGACAAGTGAAGGTCACGTGAGTTTCGCATGTTCCCCCAAAACAGTGAAAGAACCTCTCCATATGTTTTGAAGTCTGCCTTTAAGTTGTCTTCTCGGAATGCGCCAGACAGCTCCATCGCTAGATGTGGGCTCCAAAATGCTGGCCCGTTCAACCCTAATGGGCCACGCTGTCTCGGTTATATAATAGATTGTTCAAAAATTAGTTACGGATTTTTGGGTAATTTACACAAATAAGTTAGTTTTGCGGGTGAAGTACATAAATAACCCTTAAACTAGATGATCTTAAACTTTTGTCTCCGTTTGCCGCCTCACGACAGAACTTCAAGTTTATTAAGTGTTGCCCCTCGCTTGATCCATGGACAACACTTTTGACTTTTGACCTTAAAATTTTGCTCATGGGACAAGCAGAGGTCAAAGTTAAACACCAGCCCAAAAAATGTCATGTTTCTGCATTTTTTTGTAGTTTCACACTGCTATTTAAATTTTGTTCCCCCTTAAGTAGTTTGTGCAAAAATAACCTTTTTAAGTTTAATAAAAAGATAATAATATTATCCTCCAACTTAAGTAGCCGCTTGTTGCAGGTATTGCAGTTTTATGGCGAGACTAAGCCTTATTCTAAATTAGGTTCTATTTTATTTCTTTCAGCTTAACAGATAAGAGTGAGAGCTTAAACTAGTGGCAACAAGGAGCTTTTAGACCTACAGCTATTCGAATGGAAACTCGATCTCCAGCGGTGGATCGACCTACGTAAACGCTATGCTACAAGGATAAAGAGACAATATGCACCAACACTTGTTATAGTTTAATATGGATAACTCTTAAAGTTATAGCTACTCTTCCAAATACTAACAACAATGGTAACAGTAGAGATCATTAATAGGTCAAGGGTTACGAAGCTCTTAAGCATGTGTGCCATGTGCCACCAAAGAATTAAACTTTGGAGGCCAAAAAGTCATGACGAATTGGTATGAATTGATCTATCTTTACTGTGCTTATTTTGCTAAATTATTCAGAATTTATGACGAATTGTTATGGCTAATACTACCTTTATTATACATATCTAGTTAAATAGTTCACAAGTCATGACCGATTGGTATTTGTTGGGTTTTTAAGCTTAAATATAGCTTAAAATTATTATGTTTTTAAGCTTAAATGTAGCTTAAAGGAGAGTGAATGGGAAATGTAGGGAAATTAAAAATATTTGAGTTTCCCTCCTTGACAAAGGGATATTGTCCCATATTGAAAGAAGAAAAGACTTTGATGGGTATATATACAATTGCACTTCTTCTAGCTCTTAAAAGAGTTAAGAAGAAGGCAAGTCTCGCGCCGCCGTCGTCGTCGCTCGGTTTCGGCTTCGGCTTTGGTCAAATGATTGATTGATTAATTTTTTGGACCAAATTTATTTGTTAATAGTAAATATTAATAGAGTTGTTATTTAATATCCGATTTTTTGTAAACGTAATATTAATATTAAATCCAAACGTAATAGTATATACCCTTCGCTTTTTGTAAAAGACATTTACAAAACAATTTGCACCTCTTCGGATTTGAAGAATTGCACCTCTTAAGTTTGAGCTCAACATTGGCTATAAATACCAGTCTATTCTCTCAGATTTTCCATACGAATTTCTGACTTCTCCTCCTTTCTTCTGCATTGTTTTAACTACAAACAAAGCAACAGTAAGTGTGATTTACTATCGATCTTTGTGTTCGCTAAAATACTGGTATTTGAAGTATCGCTACACCAGTGTGTAATTCGTTCTATCCTGGGAGAAAATAATCCACAACCTTGGGGTACTAGGAGGGGATTAAATTCCTTAAGGAAATACTGTGAATTCAGTGGGCTCGGATTAAATTTTGTTTCGTTTATATTTCTATTTATATATTATTTTATCTTCTCCAGAATTATTTTACAAATACAGTTCAATAACAAGCTTAAGGAATTTAATATTTTCTGTATTTGTGTTATACTCACTGTTTCTGGAGACTAAAACCTGTGTGATTTTCTACTCTAGTGCAGATTAAAATCTACGTGATTTTAACGTTTGTTTGTGTCATTCTTTTACAGAAATGACGAATGACAACGGGAACCAGACTGTTCCTATGGTGACTGCCAATGCATCGACAAGCCGAACAACACCGGCATTGGCACCCGCAGAAAAGCCCGAAAATTTTTTCGGGATTGATTTCAAGCGCTAGCAGCAGAAGATGTTCTTCTACTTGACGACTTTAAGTCTGCAGAAGTTCATTAAGGAAGATGTTCCTGTTCTGCCCGATGAAACTCCAGAAAATGAACACTTTCTCGTGACTGAGTCGTGGAAACATTCTGATTTTCTATGCAAGAATTACATTCTTAGCGGACTAGAGGACGATCTGTATAACGTCTATAGTAATATGGAGACGTAAAAACAACTGTGGATTGCGCTTGAAAGGAAATACAAAACATAAGATGTCGGGTTAAAGAAATTTGTTGTCGCTAAATGCTTTGACTATAAAATGGTAGATAGCAAGTTTGTTATTACCCAAGTCCAAAAATTGCAAGTGATTATTCACGATCTCCTTGCTGAAGGTATAAGTCAAATTAATACTAATGTTGAAAGTATTAATTATATTGTTTCTACTAACAGAATTTTCGCTGAAGGTCTTGTCATCAATGAAGCGTTCCAAGTTACAGCAATGATTGAGAAGTTGCCTCCTTTGTGGAAGGACTTCAAAAACTACTTGAAACACAAACGAAAGGAGATGTCCCTTGAAGATCTCATTGTTCGGTAGAGAATCGAAGAGGACAACAAAGCTGCTGAAAAGAAAGGTCATGGAAACTCAACAATAATGGGAGCAAACATTGTTGAGGATAGAAAGAAGAAGAAGTCTTATGGACCAAAAAGCAACCCAAGCAAGAAGCGGTTCAACGAAAATTGCTACAACTGTGGAAAAGCTAGACACAGATCTGCAGATTGTCGTGCTCCAAAGAAAGATAAGAAGAAGGGTCAAGCAAACATGGTTGAAAAGCACGAAGTGGTGGATTGATTTTGGAGCCACTCGCCATGTTTGTGCTGTTAGAAAAGCGTTTGCTACATATGCTCTTGTTGGACCTGAAGAGACGCTTTCTATGGAAAATTCTGCAACGGCCAAAATTGAAGGATTTGAAAAGATATTTATGAAAATGACTTCTGGTAAGGTGGTGACCTTGAACGACGTCCTTCACACAAACTTAATTCAAATTCTTTAGACTTAATTCACACAAATATTTGCGACATGAAGTCAATACCATCTCACGGTGGAAAGAAGTATTTCATAACTTTTATTGATGACAGTACTCGATATTGCTATGTTTACTTACTTAATAGTAAAGATGAAGCAATAGATGCATTCAGGCAATACAAAAATGAAGTTAAAATGCAACTTAACAAGAAAATTAAAATGATAAGAAGTGATAGGGGTGGCGAATATGAATCTCCTTTTGAAGAAATATGTTTAGAATATAGAATAATTCATCAAACAACGGCCTCTTACATGCCCCAATCCAATGGGATTGCGGAAAGAAAGAATCGTTCATTAAAGGAGATGATGAACGCATTGTTGATAAGTTCTGGTTTGCCATAGAACTTGTGGGGGAAAGCCGTTCTTACGGCTAACCGGATACTAAATCGAGTACCCCATAGCAAAACACAATCTATTCCATATGAAAAATAGAAAGGAAGGAAGCCAACTTGAATTATTTTAAAGTGTGGGAGTGTTTGGCAAAAGTGCAAGTTTCTAAACCCAAAAGAGTAAAAATAGGACCGAAAACCGTTGATTGTATTTTCATAGAATATGCGACCAATAGTAAAGCATATCGATTTCTGGTTCATAAATCAGAAAATCCCGACATTTATAATAATACGGTTATAGAATCAGATAATGCTGAATTCTTTGAAAATATATACCCGTATAAAAAGAATGTGAGTCAATTGGTGAAGGATCTAAACGACCTCGCGAAGAAATAAAAGAAAGTATATTTAATCAGGAGGATCCAAGACGTAGTAAACATCAAAGAACGTCTACTTCATTTGGGCCAGATTTTGTGACTTTCTTATTGGAAAATGAGCCTCGAATATTTAAAGAAGCTATGTCTTCTTCGGAATAGTTGTTTTGAAAAGAGGCAGTCAATAATGAAATAGAATCCGTATTGAACAACCATACATGGGAATTTGTTGATCTTCTTCCTGGAAATAAACCTTTGGGTTCTAAATGGATTTTTAAGAGGAAAATGAAAGATGATGGCACTATTGATAAATATAAGGCAAGACTTGTAGTCAAAGGGTATAGACAGCGAGAAGGTCTTGATTATTTTGATACATACTCTCCAGTTACAAGAATTACGTCCATACGAATGTTAGTAGCATTAGTTGCAGTTTATGGTCTTGAAATTAATCAAATGGACGTTAAGACGGCCTTCTTAAATGGAGATTTGGAGGAAAAAATTTACATGGAACAACGTGAAGGGTTTGTAGTTCCAGGTAAAGAAAAGAAGGTATGTAGACTTGTTAAGTCTCTTTACGGACTAAAACAAGCACCCAAACAATGGCATGCGAAATTTGACCAAACAATGTTGTCAAATGGTTTTAAGATAAATGAATGTGATAAATGCGTGTACATTAAAAATGTTCCAAATCACATAGTCATTGTTTGCCTATATGTGGATGATATGCTGATAATGAGTAATGACATTGCCAACATAAATGCTACTAAGCGTATGCTCAATAGCAAGTTTGATATGAAAGACTTGGGAGTTGCTGATTTAATTCTGGGGACTAAGATCAATAAGACTCCTCAAGGTCTGGCATTGTCACAATCTCATTATATTAAGACAGTACTTGAAAAATTAAAAGCACTTAGGGTTTAAAGTTGCAAAGACTCCAATTGACGTGAATCTTGCATTAGCAAAGAACAAAGGCCAAAGTATATCACAATTGGATTATGCTCGTGTGTTGGGATGCTTAATGTATATCATGAATTGTATACAACCAGATATAGCTTGTGCAATAAGCAAATTGAGTCGATACACAAGCAATCCAGGTCAATCTCATTGGATGGCAATGAAATGAGTTTTGGGATATTTAGAACATACCCAGGACTTTGCTTTGCACTACAGTAAATATCCTGCGGTGATTGAGAGATATTGTGATGCAAATTGGATTATCGGTTCAACTGATTCTAAGTTCAGAAGTGGATATGTATTCACTATTGGTGGAGAAGCGATATCTTGGAAGTCGTCCAAGCAAACTTGTATTGCCCGTTCTACAATGGAAGCTGAGTTCATAGCCTTAGATAAAGCTGGTGAAGAAGCTGAATGGCTTCGAAATTTTTTGGAAGACATTCCATTTTGGCCCAAACCGTTGGCACCAATATGCATACATTACGATAGTCAAGCGGCAATTGGAAGGGCTGGGAGCGTGGTGTATAACTGTAAATCTCGTCATATACGATGAAGACATAAAACTGTTAGGCAATTACTCTCTAGAGGAATTATCACGATTGACTATGTAAAGTCAAGCGATAACGTATCAGATCCACTTACAAAAGGCCTAACTAGAGAGGTAGTTGAGAAATCATCGAGGGGAATGGGACTATGGCCGAGAACAAGCCATTGTGGCGGTAACTCTACCTAGAAGACTGGAGATCCTAAGATCTAGGTTCAAGGAGATCAAACAAAGTCATTAATGACGGTTCAACATTGTCAACTAAAAGTTTGGTCCATTCTCGTGATGAAATAATGTTCAGTACCAAGGATAAAATATTAAGGCTTTTTAATGATTTCTAAATTTGATACGGGGTATATCAAATAGTGTATCTACGGGATGACACATTTAAGAATCACCTATGTAAGTGTGAAGTGTTAGCCACTTCAAGAGAATTTTTGTAAGGCCAATTCTCTACGCACTTATTAAACCAGGCGGTGTTCATGGCTGAAACGAACACAACAATGAGAACCAAAGACNTATCTACGGGATGACACATTTAAGAATCACCTATGTAAGTGTGAAGTGTTAGCCACTTCAAGAGAATTTTTGTAAGGCCAATTCTCTACGCACTTATTAAACCAGGCGGTGTTCATGGCTGAAACGAACACAACAATGAGAGCCAAAGACGGTTAAGAGTTGGTTGTGTGACTTATGGTTGTCTAGGTATACACTAAAGTTTGACGGTTCAAAGATATCAAATCTACCGATTGACTGAGTATATCCGACATAGGTTCACTACGGAAAGTTCAAAGGGAAACCTACTTATCCTGATACAATTAATCCTTACTTGTGAATCACACAGTTTTTCATGAATATTTCCGTGATATAGCCATTCCTCATTCATGTGGGGGATTGTTGGGTTTTTAAGCTTGAATATAGCTTAAAATTATTGGGTTTTTAAGCTTAAATGTAGCTTAAAAGAGGGTGAATGGGAAATGAAGAGAAATTAAAAATATTTGAGTTTTCCTCCTTGACAAAGGGATATTATCCCATATTGGAAGAGGAAAAGATTTTGATGGGTATATATACAATTGCACTTCTTCTAGCTCTTAAAGAGTTAAGAAGAAGGCAAGCTTCGCGCCGTCGTCGTCGTCGCTCGCTCGGCTCGACTTCGGCTACGGCTACGGTTACGGCTACGGCTTCGGCTTCGGCTTCGGCTTTGGCTTCGGCTTCGGATTCGGATTTGAATTTGGTCAAATGATCGATTGATTAATTAATTTTTTGGACCAAATTTATTTGTTAATAGTAAATATTAATAGAGTTGTTATTAAATATTTGATTTTTTGTAAACGAAATATTAATATTAAATCCAAACGTAATTGTATATGCCCTTCGCTTTTTGTAAAAGATATTTACAAAACAGTTTGCACCTCTTCGGATTTGAAGAATAGTTTGCACCTCTTCAGATTTGAAGAATAGTTTGTACCTCTTCAGATTTGAAGAAACAGTTGGCACCTCTTCGGATTTGAAGAGTTGCACCTCTTAAGTTTGAGCTCAACATTGGCTATAAATACCAGTCCATTCTCTCAAATTTTCCATACGAATTTCTGACTTCTCCTCCTTTCTTCTACATTGTTTTAACTACATACAAAGCAACAGTAAGTGTGATTTGCTACCGATCTTTATATTCGCTGAAACACTGGTGTTTGAAGTATCACTACACCAGTGTGTAATTCGTTCTATCCTGGGAGAAAATAATCCACAACCTTGGGTACTAGGAGGGGATTAAATTTCTTAAGGAAACACTGTGAATTTAGTGGGCTCAGATTAAATTCTGTTTCGTTTACATTTCTGTTTATATGTTATTTTATCTTCTCCAAAATTATTTTACAAATATAGTTCAATAACAGTATTAACCTGATGCTATATTCCTTTTAGCTATCTTGTTAACTTATTCATGATAGATTGACATGACTTGATGTTATCTTCTTTCTACTTATTTTGTTACTAGTTTCGTCTCACGTGTATTGCACGTGTAATGTCAAGATAATAAATTTAGTACTAATATAATATTGACAAAAAATAATTAAGCGTATATATCGCTTTTATCGTCAAAAGATTAGAATAGATATTGGCATGACATGTAGAATTCCTTTAAGTTGCAATTTCTATTTCTAATATATTGATGTAATGTAATAGTATATGAATTCTTAATTCTTAATTGTAGTCTTGATCTTTAATATAGATAATTTTAGTTAAGTTAGTTAAATAATTGTATTAATTTGTCATAGAAGGTACAAATATTAAATACACTTGTAACAGATATAATATGTCTAAATATATAATGTTCTTGGTGTATATTCCCTTCTGCCTATATAATTGCTCTGTCATGGTTATAACTCTGATTGTTGATATCAAAGTTGCACTATTTAATTTTTTTGACCACAAGAATACAACCCAATTAGGAAGAAGTGAATGGAAGAATTGCAAGAAACAAATAAGAATGACAAAAAATTATTCTAATTGCTTTATTCTCGGAAGGAATGTTTGTTTTTGGAGAATATCCAAGGAAATGTGTACTGCTCAAATGCTAAGCACTTTCCGCCTTTAATTTTGATGTTGTGAGTTTGAGTCACCAAGTGATTAAAGTGGTGAGCTTTTGAGGAGTGGTGAGAAAAAATTGACTAATGGATAAGGCCTTTATATAGTTGAGGCTTTGTGATAAAGCCAATCAACATCCATTCATAATTCAAATGGCTTAGTTACTAAAGGAAGAAACACAACCTTTTGTAAAGTCACTTCAAATAGTTTTCTTATTTTCCTTTTTTCTTAAATATTTTTTAGTTTTCAGCATAATTATTAGTAAAATTACTGTTAAATATAAATTTATATTACTAAAATAATATTTTGTCCTTTAAACTTTTCTTATATATTCCTATTTAAATTCAAGAATTAATAACAAGTTTGTACAAGATGAATATTCAATTTAATAGCAATCTTTTTTTTCCAACAATCCAATAGTAATCGAATTGTGTTTACATAATCCAGTTCATCATAATGCAATTAAAAAGTTGATATATAAATTCAAGCATAATGCAATGAGAATAGGACAATTAAACCTAACGCCACTAAATTCTCGAAAATTAAACATAATGCGATTATATATATATTGTAACTTAATTCATAATTAAACTATTTTCATTAAAAAATTGTTATGATAAATTACAATAGTTGCTACTTACAAATACCAAATACTATTTCTTCTAATATTGTACCAAATACTATTTCTTCTAATATTGAATTATACTTTAAATTCGTCTAAATATTTAGATCTTTGTAAAAGAATTTAATGTATTTTATATGCGCTAACATTTGTCTAAGAAATGGTATGATTAAAAGATGGCATTTCTTCTTATTCGCACAATATATTGTAAATATTAAAGAGACTATATATCTCCCATACCTCTATGAAACCTCAAAAGATCTCACTACTCTAATATTGTCATGACAAAATAATACTTCTATCCATGAAACTTGAGAGTTCCAATTTCCAAAATTTTTCTCAGTACAAACCCAATTTTTCCTTTTTCTTCTTCATCCCAGACAACATATTTTTTTCCCATACTACAATCAACGTTTGAATACATTTCAAAATGGTATTTAGTTACTTATTAAAAAGACACAACTTTTTGAAACTACACTTCAAAATAAATTAATTTCTTCTTCTTAATAAATATTAATTAATACTTATATTTTTATAAGTAGTTAGTTAAATTTTTCAAAAGAACATTTAAGTAATTTAAGTTTTTAGGTTAGGGCTTCCCCGTTTTTATAAACAACTGAGCAAAATTATATATTTATGTGCCAATTGTATCTCATCAACAAATAAGGATTACAATGCATAAAATCTATTGATTATTCATCCTCATACCAGGAACATATACTGGTTTTCCATAATTTCTTCTATTATATTATATGATATCCATCTTCTAATTTAGGAGAAGAAATGTAACGATCCGACCAGTCGTTTTGCTTTTTAGATCCCCGTTCTCCTAAATAAGACTCCCCGTATGTGCTTTTACTATATTATGACTTGCGGGGATGGTTAGTTCGGGATTTGGAAGGGTTCGGGTTGAATCGGAACACTTGGTTCTTAAAGGTTAGCTAAAAAGGGCTAAGTTTGACTTGAGTCAACGTTTTGAGTAAACGACCTCGGAACCGGGATTTGACGGTTCTAATAGGTTCATATATTAATTTTGGACTTGAGCGTATGTTCAGATCGGGTTTTGGATGACCCGGGAGTATTTCAGCGCTTAATATTGATAGTTGGTACCTTGAAGGTTTTAAAGTTCTTTAAATTTGGTTTAGAGTAGGTTTTGGTATTATCGAGGTCCGTTTGGGATTTCGAGCCAGGGAATAGTTCCGTATGGTGATTTAGGACTTGCACACAAAATTTGGAGTCATTCCGAGTAGTTTAAGTATGTTTCGGCGCGTTTGAAGTAAGTTGGAAGAACTTGAAGTTCATAAGTTGATTCAATTTGGTTTGGGATGTGATTCTTAGTTTTGGTATTGTTTTCTGCATTCCGAGGGTTCGAACAAGCCGTCTCATGTTTACAGACATGTTGGTATGTTTGGGCGAGGCATCGGGGGTCTCGGGTGCAATCCGGGCGATGCACGGATTGAACTTGGACTCAAAAGGGGCTGCTGGTGCACCAGTTCTGGTGTGCCCGCACCTGCGAGCTTTTGGCCGCAGGTGCGAGCCCGCATATGCACGATTTTGGCTGCAGAAGCGGCTTGACAGCAGTTGGCCAGTTGTCCACAGAAGCGAAGTGCGTGCGCAGAAGCGGACTCGCTTCTGTGATGAGGAGCCGCAGGAGCGAGAAGGCCGCAGATGCGCTTCCCTGACCGCAGAAGCGTGACCACAGAAGTGGGATCACGTCTGCAAAAGCAGCCAGTGCTGGGCCTGGGGAATTCCGCAGAAGCAGACCTACCCCATTGACCGCAGGTGCAAAATCGCTGGAGGCAGAATGGTCCATTTAATGCGGCACTTAGGCTATTTTGGCTCACTTTCTTTCATCTCTTGGGCGATTTTGGAGCTCTTGGAGAGGGGTTTTTACCTAGCTTTGAGGTAAGTAATTTCTATACAATGTGAGTTAAATACATAGATTATGAATATGTTTTAACATGTAAAAATTGTGAAAATCACGGGTTTAGGTGAAAAATCTAGGTTTTGATAAATATGGAATTTAAGCACGAAAATGGGTATGGAATTGAGTGAAAACTATATATTTGAGTTCGTGAGGTTATGGGGGTGAATTTTAGAAATCTTTCAATTTGGGTTGGGTAATTACTCTAATAGTTAAATTATGAACTTTTGAATATGTATTGATTAATTTATATAACATTTGACTAGTTTCGGGTCGTTTGGCAACGAGTTGAGGATTTAAAGCATATTTATGGATCAAGAGTGAGCTTGAGAACGAGGTAAGTCTCTTGCCTAACCTTGTAAGAGGGAACTCATCCCCTTAGGCATATTTTGTTGTGAATTATATGTGTGGGGAGCTACGTACGCTCTAGGTGACGAGAGTCCGTGCGTAGTTATAATCTATGTGATGTCCGGGTAGTCTTAGGCTTACACCATGCTTTGTTTGCTCTATTATGTTGGACATACATATTAATTGTCTTAATTAGAGCTGAGATTAAGGATTTTAAGATTTAAAGTCTCCTGTTTAAATTTCTTATATGTGGGGACGAATGGAAGAATTTTATAATAACTTTGAGAAATCTCTGTCCACTCGCGTCGCAAGTATTTTCGCGAGCGAGGTAAATTTTCTCTACTCTCATGGGAGTGATCCATTCGCCTCGGCAGGTTAATATATCCATCTATAGTTCCTGCCGTTTGACCCTCTGCAGTGCACACAATATATACATATATTTTGGATCGGGCCTTACAAACTCGGCATAAATCGTGCGTAATAATACTGGGAGCCTAATCTTCTTGATATTATTTTATTGGATCGAGAGGTTAAAATTATTTAAATGATGGAAATTGACTTGGGATTTATTATTTGTGAAAGAAATATTTGTTTATCGCTTGTTATAGAGATTTATGGTTGTTTACATAACTCATATTTATTTAGAATTTCGGTATTTTATTGTTAGCCCATAGTAAGTATCGAAGTCGATCCCTCATCACTACTTCTTCGAGGTTAGCCTAGATACTTACTGGGTACATGTTATTTATGTACTCACGCTATACTTTTACACTAACTGTGCAGGATCTGAGGCTGGTGCATCTGGACATCATCCCGACGCGCACTCCTGATACATCGAGATTTAGCGGTGAGCTGTCTTCCGAGCCGTTCTGTAGCACCCGAAGTCTTTCGTTTGTATTTACTTTCTGTCTACTTTATTTTGGACAGTAGTTTAGTATTTTGTGTATTCTACTAGTAGCTCATACACTTGTGACACTAGATTTTGGAATTTTGCTAGTAGACACTTAATGATTTTGAGTATTTATTTTACTACACCCGATCTTACAATTTGTTACGTTTTATTTTATTAAATTTTCTCATCTCTTACTTATGTAATAATTTAAAATCAACTATTTCAAAAATGTTAAAAGAGTAGATACATGGTTAGTTCACTGTTGGCTTATCTAGCGGCGACATTGGGCGCCATCAGGCCTAAGAAAATTGGGTCGTGATAACATAGTATCAGAGCACTAGGTTCACGTAGGTCTCACAAGTTATGAGCACGCATAATAGAGTCTTCAAGAGGCTATAGGGTGTTAGGAAACTACTCTTTCTTCATGTCCTATCATGCAATTGATGTTGTGCTATGTATCTCTCTCTTATTCTCTCACAAATGGGGAGAACGCGTGCAACAAATGAACTCGATCATGGAAGAGCTTCTCCCTCTGTCGCTAGAGGTCGAGGCAAAGGTCGATGGAGGGCTCCAGCTCGTGGTAGAGGACGAGGCAGAGTTTTTCTAGTTATGCCACCAGTGGATCAAGTAGTGGATCCTATTATGGAGGAGCAGGGCGATGTGGCTGTAGCACGGCTAGCCCCGGTGGATTTCATGTCCGCATCGAAATTCCAGGAGGTCATGGGCCGTGTGCTACGGTTCATGGATTCTATGACTCAGGATGGTTTATTTCCAGCAGACCCGACCACATCTCAGGCGGGAGGGGGAGCACAGACCCCTACCACTCATGACTTGGGACCAGTTCACACACCTCTGTTTGGACAAATATATTCCACCCTCTCAGAGAGAAGAGTTGCGATTTCAGTTCGAGCAGCTCCAGCAGGGCCAGATGTCGGTGACCGACTATGAGGCGAGATATTTTGAGTTGTCTCGCCATGCACTTATGATACTTTCGACCGATGCAGAGAGAGTGCGGAGGTTTGTGGCAGGTTTGCTCTCTGCTAGCCAGGCCACTATGGTTCGAGAGGTTGAGATAGAGATCTCTTACGAGCTAGTTGTAGAGATAACTCGGAGGATCGAGGGTGCTCGTCAGCATGGTCAGGAGCAGGCTACTAGGGATAAGTGGTTTCGGTATTCTGGAGAGTTCAGTGGTGCCCCGGCTGGGGATAGGGGTCAGTTCGCGAGGGGTCAGTCTAGCAGGCCAATACATCCAGCACCGCCGCCTCCTCGGGGTGCTCCAATGCGGCCCTACTTCAGCGCCATGCAAGAGAGTTCCTATTAGCCTCCAGCTATTCAGGGTTCTTCCAGTAGGTATTTTGGGCATCAGGGTCAGAATTCACGTCAGCAGTCCTTCGTTTCGAGGGGTTGTTACGAGTGTGGGGATCCTGGCCACATGAAGAGATTTTGTCCCAGACTTCGGGGCAAGGCAGTACAGCAGAGTCACCAGCCCATGATTACAGCACCAGCTGCCACACCAGCCGTCCAGCCTCCTAGAGGCGGAGGGCAGGTGGGAAGGGGCCGTCCTAGAGGTGGAGGTCAGACAGGTGGAGGCCAGGCAGGTGGCGCTCCAGCTACATTTTAAGCTTTTCCGGCCAGACCAGATGCAGTGGCCTCAGATGCCGTGATCATAGGTATTATTTCTGTATGAGGTAGGGATGCTTCGGTACTATTTGATCCAGGGTCTACCTATTCGTATGTTTCATCTCTGTTTGCTCATTTCCTGGGTGTTACTCGGGAGTCCTTGGGTACTCCTGTTTATGTGTGCACTCCAGTGGGCTATTCTGTTGTTGTGAATTGGATCTACCAGTCCTGCATTGTTAATTTCTATGGTTATGAGACCCGAGCGGATCTTCTGTTGCTTGATATGACCGACTTTGAGGTCATCCTAGGCATGGATTGGTTGTCTCCATATCACGCCATCCTTGATTGCCATGCCAAGACTGTTACCTTGGAGATGTCATAGTTACCTAGATTGGAGTGGAGGGGTTCGTCTGTCAGTACATCTGGTCAGGTTATTTCCTTTCTGAAGGCTCGACACATGGTCGAGAAGGGGTGTTTGGCTTATCTCGCTTATGTTCGGGATACTACTATAGAGACTCTAACGATTGATTCAGTGCCCGTGGTCCAGGAGTTCTCCTATGTGTTTCCTTATGATCTTCCAGGCATGCCACCAGATCGTGATATCGATTTCTGTATTGATTTGGCTCCAGGTTCCCAGCCTATCTCTATCCCACCGTGCCACATGGCTCCGAAAAAGTTGAAGGAGTTGAAAGAATAGCTTGAGGAATTGCTAGCAACGGGGTTTGTCAGACCGAGTGTGTCGCCTTGGGGTGCACCGATATTATTTGTGAAGAAGAAATATGGGACTATGCGGATGTGCATTGATTACCGCCAGTTGAATAAAGTTACCATTAAGAACAAGTACCCGCTGCCGCGTATTGATGATTTATTTGAACAGTTGCAAGGTGCTAGGGTATTCTCCAAGATCGACTTGATATCGGGGTACCATCAGTTGAAGATTCGGGATTCGAATATTCCGAAGATAACTTTCCAGACTAGATATGGACATTATGAGTTTCTAGTGATGTCCTTCGGTTTGACTAACGCCCCGACGTCGTTTATGGATTTGATGAACCAGGTGTTTAGGCCATATATCGATTCATTTGTCATTGTCTTCATTGATGACATTTTGATCTACTCATGTTGCATGGAGGAGCACGAGCATCATTTGAGAGTGGTGCTTCAGACCTTGTGGGAACAAAAGCTATATGTTAAGTTCTCCAAGTGTGAGTTCTGGTTAGATTCTGTGGCATTCTTTGGGCATGTTGTATCAGGCGAGGGTATTAAGATAGATCCCAAGAAGATCGAGGCAGTTCATAGTTGGCCTCGTCCTACTATAACGACTGAGATCAGGAGCTTCCTAGGGTTAGCAGGTTATTCTCATCTATTGCAGCACCTTTGACTATATTGACGCAGAATGGTGCTCCGTTCCGATGGTTCGACGATTGCGAGGCGAGCTTTCAAAGCTCAAGACCACATTGACTTCAGCACCAGTGTTAGTGTTGCCTTCCAGTTTGGGGATGTATACCATATATTGCGACGCTTCACGCATTGGTTTAGGTTGTGTATTTATGTAGGAGGGGCGAGTTATTGCATATGCTTCGCGACAGCTGAAGCCCCACGAGAAGAATTACCCCGTGCACGATTTGGACTTGGCCGCAATTGTTCATGCTCTTAAGATCTGGAGGCATTATATTTATGGGGTGTCCTGTGAGGTTTACACTATTTATCACAGCTTGCAGTATCTGTTCAAGTAGAGGGATCTCAATTTGAGGCAGCGCAGGTGGCTCGAGTTACTAAAGATGATGACATTACTATCCTCTATTTCAGCAGAGGAGAGGCTACTAGCTTTGTACATTTAGTCCTTGTCTAACAGACTTATGAGGTTGGATATTTCAGAGCCTAGCCGAGTTTTCGCATGCTTCGTCTATCAGTCTTCACTATTCGAGCAGATCAAGGCTCGCCAGTTTGATGATCCGCACTTGTTGGTTCTTAGAGAGACGATACTATAGGGTGGTGCCAAGGAAGTTACTATCGGCGAGGATGGTGTTCTGCGACTCTAGGGTCGCCTATGTGTTCCTAATGTTGATGGCTTAAGGGAGAAGATCCTAGAGAAGGCACAGAGTTGTCGGTATTCTATTCATCCAAGTGCTACGAAGATGTATCGCGACCTGAGGCAACATTATTGGTGGCAGCGGATGAAGAAGGACATAGTTGAGTATGTGGCGAGGTGTCTAAATTGCGAGCAGGTCAAGTATGAGCATCAGAGGCCAGGTGGCCTACTTCAGCAGATGACTATACTTGAGTGAAAATGGGAGCACATTGCTATGGACTTCGTAGTTGGGTTACCGCGGACCTTCCGGAAGTTTGATGCAGTTTGGGTCATTATCGACAGGTTGACCAAGTTGGCACACTTTATTCCGGTTGTGACCACGTATTCGTCAGAGAGGTTGGCCCAGATTTATATTCAGAAGATTGTTCAGTTGCATGGTGTGGTTATCTCCATTATATCAGATAGAGGCCCTCAATTTACTTCTCATTTTTGGAGAGCAGTACAGAGTGAGTTGGGGACCCGTGTAGAGCTCCGCACAGCCTTTCATCCGCAGACTGACGGGCAATTGGAGTAGACAGTTAAGATTTTGGAGGATATGCTCAGAGCATGTGTGATTGACTTCGGAGGGAAGTGGGACCGATTCTTGGCTTTGATCGAGTTTTCTTACAACAACAGTTATCATTCCAGCATAGAGATGGCTCCATTTGAGACTTTATATGGTCGGTGATGTCGTTCGCCCATCGGATGGTTTGAGCCCGGCGAGGCTAAGTTATATGGTACTGATTTGGTAAAGGATGCCTTGGAAAAGGTAAAGTTGATCCAGGAGCGACTTCGCACAGCATAATCCAGACAGAAGAGTTATGCGGATCAGAAGGGGATCATGAGGTTCGGAAAGAAGGGCAAGTTGAGCCCAAGGTTTAAAGGTTTGTTCGAGGTATTGAGACGAGTTAGGGAGGTTGCTTATGAGCTTGCTTTGCTTCCCAGACTATCGGGAGTTCATCCGGTTTACTACGTGTTTATGCTCTGGAGGTATCATGCCGATAGGTCACATGTGTTGGACTACAGCACGGTTCAGTTAGATGAGAGCTGGGTTATGAGGAGGAGCCAGTTGCCATTGTTGACAGACAGGTTCGCTAGTTGAGGTCTAAGAAGATTTTCTGCAGTAAAGGTTCAGTGAAGGGGTCAACCAGTCGAGGAGGTGACTTGGGAGACAGAGGAGGACATACAGAGCAGATATCCACACTTGTTTAGCACTCCAAGTATGATTCTAGACCCGTTTGAGGATGAACGTTTGTTTAAGAGGTGGAGAATGTAACGATCCGACCGATAATTTTTCTTTATAGATCCCTTTTCCCTTAAATAAGACTCCCCGTATATTCTTTTTATGTTTTATGATTTGCGGGGATGGTTAGTTCGGGATTTGGAAGGGTTCTGGTTGAATCGGAACACTTGGTTCCTAAAGGTTGGCTAAAAAGGGCTAAGTTTGACTTGAGTCAATGTTTTGAGCAAACGACCTCGGAACCGGAATTTGATAATTCTAATAGGTTCGTATATTGATTTTGGACTTGGGCGTATGTTCAGATCGGGTTTTGGATGACCTGGGAGCGTTTCGGCGCTTAATATTGCTAGTTGGCACCTTGAAGGTTTTAAAGTTTTTTAAATTTAGTTTAGAGTAGGTTTTAGTGTTATCAAGGTCCGTTTGGGATTCCGAGTCAGGAAATAGTTCCATATTATGATTTAATACATGCACGCAAAATTTGGAGTCATTCCGAGTAGTTTAAGTATATTTTGGCAAGTTCGAAGTAAGTTGGAAGAACTTGAAGTTCATAAGTTGATTCAATTTGGTTTGAGGTATGATTCTTAGTTTTTTTGTTGTTTTTCGCGTTTCGAGGGTTCGAGCAAGTCCGTCTCATATTTACATACTTGTTGGTATGTTTGGGCGAGGCCTTGGGTGCAATCCGGACGATGCACAGATTGAACTTGGACTCAAAAAGGGCTCCTGGTGCACCAGTTCTGGTGTGCCTGCACCTGCGAGCTTTTGGCCGCAAGTACGATCCCGCAGGTGCGTGATTTTGGCCGCAGAAGAGGCTTGGGAGCAGTTGGCCAGCGGTCCGCAAAAGCGATGGGGAGTGCACAGAATGGACTCGAGTCTGCGATGAGGAGCCACAAGTGCGAGAAGGTTGCATATGCGCTTCCCTGACCGCAGAAGCGGGATCACGTCTGCAGAAGTGGCCAGCGCTGGGCCTGAGGAATTCCGCAGAAGGTGAAAAATCTATATTTTGATAAAAATGGGATTTAACCACGAAAATAGCATTGAGTGAAAACTATATATTTGAGTTCGTGAGGTTATGGATAACGACTTTATTCAAAAAGTTTCGAAATCCGGGCACGTGGGCCCGGAGGTATATTTTAGGAATCTTCCAATTTGGGTTGGGTAATTACTCTAATAGTTAAATTATGAACTTTTGAACATGTATTGATTAATTTATATAATATTTGACTAGTTTCGGGTCGTTTGACAATGAGTTGAGGATTTAAAGCATATTTTTGGATCGGGAGTGAGATTGAGAACGAGGTAAGTCTCTTGCCTAACCTTGTAAGAGGAACTCATCCCCTTAGGCGTATTTTGTTGTGAATTATATGTGTGGGGAGCTACGTACGCACTAGGTGACGAGAGTTCGTGCGTAGCTATATTCTATGTGATGTTCGGGTAGTCTTAGGCTTACACCATGCTTTGTTTGCTCTATTATGTTGGACATACATATTTATTGTCTTAACTAGAGCTGAGATTAAGGATTTTAAGATTTAAAGTCTCCCGTTTAAATTTCTTATGTGTGGGGAATAATGAAAGAATTTTATAATAACTTTGAGAAATCTATGTCCACTCGCGTCGCAAGTATTTTCGCAAGTGAGGTAAATTTTCTCTACTCTCATGGGTGCGGGCCGTTTACCTCGGCTGGTTAATAGATGCATCTATGGTTCATGTCGTTTGACCCTCGACAGTGCACACAATATATACATATATTTTGGATCGGGCCGTATGACCTCGGCATAAATCGTGCGTAATAATACTGGGAGGCTAATCTTCTTGATATGATTTTATTGGCTCGAGAGGTTACAATTATTTAAATAATGAAAATTGACTTAGGATTTATTATTTGTTAAAAAAATATTTGTTTATCGCTTATTATGGAGATTTATGGTTGTTTGCATAACTCATGCTTATTTAGAATTTCAGTATTTTATTGTTAGCCCACAGTAAGTGTCGAAGTCGACCCCTCGTCACTACTTCTTCAAGGTTAGACTAGATACTTACTGGGTACATATTGTTTATATACTCACGCTACACTTATGCACTAACCGTGCAAGATTTGAGGCATGTGCATCTGGACATCATCCCGGTGCGCACTCCTGATACATCAAAACTTAGCGGTGAGCTGCCTTCCGAGCCGTTCTGCAGCACCCGAAGTTTTTCTTTTGTATCTACTTTCAGTCTACTTTATTTCGGACAGTAGTTTAGTATTTTATGTATTCTACTAGTAGCTCATACACTTATGACACCAGGTCTTGAAATTTTGCTAGTAGACACTTAATGATTTTTGAGTATTTATTTGATTACACTCGATCTTACAATTTGTTATGTTTTATTTTATTAAATTGTCTCATCTCTTACTTATGTAATAATTTAAAATCAACTATTTCAAAAATGTTAAAAGAGTAAGTACACAGTTAGTTCACTGTTGGCTTGCCTAGCGGCGACATTGGGCGCCATCACGACTTATAGAAAATTGGGTTGTGAAAAGAAATTACCTATTTTCCATGGCGTCATATTTTACCAATGAAGTCTTATCCTATGTATATCCATTCAACAATAATGGCACAACATAAATTTTAATTCAGATCTCAACATATCGACTTTATACCTTTAAAAGACTAAACTATTCCTTCAAACATATTAATGTATTTTTTTTTTTAAAATATAACTTTGTCTAATAGTTAAAACTTTGAATTCAACAAAAATTTTACCCAAAATTTTAATTGGATAATTTAATTTCTTATGATGGTGATAGTAAAGTGTTGTTTTCCTTCTTATACTAAAGAAGTCACAATATGTGTTTTCAGTGATATAAGACTTCATGAAATTGAAAAGAGATTACATTCCGCCTCTCGTTCGTACTGCAACTTCAAGCATATTATTATAGTAAAGAATGCCTAGTGGAAAGATATTATGCGTGCAACTTCAAGCATATAATGGTAAAGAAACATACCTTGTGGAAAGATCATAACATGCTCTTAGGTTGGAATGTGACTTGAATTTGCAGCACCAAAAGAAAGGAAAAATAATTCTTCTTCTAGCAAATCGAACAAACTTTCTCCAAGAATGTTAGTAAAACACATATAACGTGACTTTTTCCAGTTTACATAAAAAGAATTTCTGATATAACTATCTCTATTTGTTGAATTTGAAAAAGAAGTTGATCAAATCAAAGTATGCAATAAGATTCCTTCAAGTCAGAGAATGAGACAAAATGGATAGTAAAACCATTTGTGATCTTTAATAATTGTACCTACACGTTTGTAGATATCATAAAAGACGAAACACTTTAATTAATTAGTTTAACTTTCTGTCTTCCGTACTGTTGTTTTGGAGTATGAAGGGGTGGCGTAGAGCGAATAGTTGTGACTGAAGGAGCAAGAGGGTTGAAATGGTTGTGGCTGTTTGGAGGCTTAAGTTTTTTTTTTTTTTTAAATAAATAAGTAAAGTATTAGTAGTTTATTTATGCTGCGAGGGGTATTAAAGTAATTTAATTTTTTAAAAAAGGACTTTCGCTTTTATAGTAGTACTAGTTTTTAGACACGTACTTCGCACGTCTTCACCTAACATTCATCGTTACTTAACTTGTAGCAAATAAATAAAATTATCAACTAAATTGCATAATGTTCTAAAGTGTTTGAGTTTAAACAAATTTATAGCATACAAAAAGTTAATCATTGTTTATCAGTTAATATCTTTAATTTTTTTACTTTCTTTCTTGAGTGATGTGTATGATTGGAAGTAATAGTCACGTCTTTAATTTGTTTGCATACTATATAAAGAAAAAAAAGAAAGGAACATTCAATTCTCCCTACTTATGAAACTTCTTGCTTGAAATTTTCGTACGTATTTTAGCAACAGTTTCAGTTATAGTTATTTCTTTCGAGACCTACCAGTCCCACCGACTGGTAAAAAAAAGTACCAACGCTCAAATTTATAATGTTTACCGTCATAATAAAACTCACAAAAACTAAAGATCTAAACCTTCACGATCCGAAATTCTCACCTTCGGGAGCGTGATGACACATAACATTTCGATTGCTAGGCAAGCCAACGTCAGAATAATTTTAATCATTTTTAACAATTTATCTTAATTAAATAGTAATAAAATCAACAATTGGAATAATATCTGAATTTAGGTGAACACACCAAAATAAATATGATGTCTAAATACCATCCCAAAACTAGAGTCACATGTCACGACCCAAAATTCATTAAACGTAATGATGGCATCTAGCACCGCTGTCAGGCAAGCCAACCATAATTAATTAACTTAATTACCCATTTTAGTATTTTTGAAATCAAAATTTTTCTTCAATTAAATAATAAGGAATAAAATTTACAAAGTACATGATAATATTTTCCCAACTACACTACTGAACAAGTCATAAGTGCCCCCAAAACCCGGTATCACAAGTGCATGAGTATTTATTAGGGAGTAAAATAAAATACAACGTCTGTCCGGAATACAATTTAGACAGAAAAAATATAAATAACTCTGAATGAGACTCTGCTGGCTGCGGATCATAATATAGAATGCAATTCACTTAAATCCCCGCATTAACCACATCTCTGCATCCACAAGGCCGCTAGACATATATGTACCTGCACAAAACAAATCTGCAGCAAGTATAGTATGAGTACGTAAGCAACGTGTACCCAGTAAGTATCAAGCCTAATCTCGAAGAAGTAGTGACGAGAGGTCGACTTTGACACTTCACTAAGGGTCAATAATATTAGAATAGAAATATTTAAATCGACATGATTTATAGGAATAATAATAATTTACTTAACAAGCAGAAATAATTAATACTTCCAATTTCAATAATTTTCAATTTATTAATTAGCTTCATAAGCTGCAATAAAATATCAAGGTATCGTGTAATTATTATTATTAGGCACGATGTCTGCCGAGGTCGTTTGGCCCGATCCAGAGTGTCGTGTACACTACCGAGGGACGTGCGGCACGATCCATAGATGCATCTATATTGCCGAGGCGTTCGGCCCGCTCCACAAGAAAGGAGGTCATTTTCTTATGATCCTCTAAAATGAGAAGATATTATAAGATTAACACATAAGGATGTACAATTTCTATTAACAGTCAAATATTTTGCGCAAGAATGCAAATATGTGAAATTTCAGTCTCTTACTATTTTCTCTAACAACTTAGAGTATAATTGTGATACTTTAATTAAATAAAGGATATAATTATCACAAGAAATTTATGATTTGAGTCATAAACTACCCGGACATAGCAATATTAGTAGCTATGCGCGGACCCTCGTCACCTCGTGTGTACG
Source organism: Nicotiana otophora (assembly GCA_000715115.1). Lineage (NCBI taxonomy): Eukaryota > Viridiplantae > Streptophyta > Magnoliopsida > Solanales > Solanaceae > Nicotiana > Nicotiana otophora. Next base: position 47,453 of record AWOL01S0010045.1, read on the forward strand.
TAGCCCCCACAATTAGCAACAATTATTAATTTAAATTACCTATGGGGTAAATTCCCTCTTACAAAGTGAGACAAGAGACTTACCTTGTCTCAAAGCCCACTTCCGATCACGATGTCGTGTAAAAATCCCAATTCAGTGCCGAAAAATCCGAAACTATCCAGATATTATATAAAATAATTAATACATGCTCAATAATTCGAAATTAGACTATTAATTTAATTACCCAACCCAAAATGGTAAAATTCCTAAAACTCACCCCGAGCCACGTGCCCGGATTCTGAAAATTTTCGAAGAAAATCGTTACCCATAACCTCAAGAACTCATTTTCATCCAATTTCATAGCCATTTTCGTGGTTAAAATCCAAAAATACTAATTGCTAGGTTTTTCTTCAAAATCCCAAATTTTTACAAATTTTCATGTCTAAATCCATATATAATCCAAGTATTTAACTTGCAATAGGTGGGAATCACTTACCTTGACATAAATGATGAGGATGGAGCTCCAAAATCTCTCCAAGATCAACTCCCATGGCGGAAATAAAGTGAAAATGGCCAAAATCCCGTTTAAAACAACTTACTGCCAGCACTGCCTTCTTCGCGATCGCGGAAACACCCTCGCGATCGCGAAGGCCAAAATCCATCCGCCTAAAAAACCTTCTTCGCGTTCGCGTTCCACAAGACGCGTTCGCGAAGCCTTCCGCCCTCACTACTTCGCGATCGCACACCCAGCCTCGCGTTCGCGATGCCCTCAAGCCCTATTGCTTTGCGTTCGCAGTTGAAGCTTTGCGTTCGCGAAGGCTAAATGACTCCAGGCCCCCGCTCCCTCTCTCTTCTTCGCGTTCGCGTAGCCTTGGCCGCATTCGCGAAGGCTTTCCTAGCTATTGCCTCGCGTTCGCATCTACTGCCTCGCGTTCGCGAAGGCCAAATCCCAGCAGCCTCAAAGTTCCTCTTCGCGAACGCGGGACTCCCTTCGCGTTCATGAAGAAGGAAATCAGATACCAGTAATAGCAGTTCCAAAACAGCGCAAAATGATCCAAAACCACCCCAAAATACACCCGAAGTTCCCTGGACCCCGTCCAATCACACCAACCAGTCCCATAACCTAACACAAACTTGCTCGAGGCCTCAAGTCACATCAAACAACATCAAAACCACGGATCGCACCCCAATTCAAACTTTATGAATTTTAGAACTTCTACATTCGATGTCGAAACCTATCAAATCACGTCCGATTAACCTCAAATTTTGCACACAAGTCATAATGGACATTACGGACCTATTCCAACTTCCGGAATCAGAATCCGACCCAGATATCAAAAAGTCCACTCCCGGTCAAACTTCTCATAAACCTTTAGATTTCTAACTTTAACCAAATGACCTACGGACCTCCGAATCTACTTCCGGACGCGCTCCCAATACCAAAATTACCATACGGAGCTATTCCCAGACTCTGAATCACAAACAGACACCGATAATATTGAAATACACTTCTACCCAAATTTATGAAATTCTTTCAAAATGTCAACTTCTACAATAGGCGCTAAAACGCTCCCGGGTCATCCAAAACCCGATCCAAACATACGCCCAAGTCCAAAATTATCATACGAACCTATTGAAACCATCAAATCCCGATTCTGAGGTCGTTTTCTAAAAATATTGACCGAAGTCAAACTTGCCCTTTTTAAAACCAACTAAGGAACCAAGTGCTCCGATTTCAACCCGAACACTTCCAAATCCCGAACCAACCATCCCCACAAGTCATAAATTAGTAAAAGCACATATGGGGAGTCTTATTTATGGGAACGGGGTTCTAACAGTCAAAATGACCGATTGAGTCGTTACATTATCTCCCACTTAAATATACGTTCGTCCTCGAACGTGCTAAGAACTTCTCTGGAGTTGTCCGAAATCACTGTTTAACACCTCGTGCACCTGTCCGTGCTACCACTACTCAGTTGAGCACATTCGCTTAAGCCAATCTGAAGATACTCCCTTTTATTTAGGCAAATAAGCCTTAAAGCCCAATTCTAACATCTAGAATTCTCTGCCAGGCCTGTTTCCATCATACGAACACCGTATCAATCACTACACGATGCGCCAACACACGATTGTGTACCTTTGCTGAATCCACACCATGCACTGGATAATTCACACAACCATAATAACATCCTCTGATAGCAATAGCCGAAATCTCACAAATCTGATGCCCACAACACACCTCATGACACATATAAGTCCTGTTCCAACTCTTGCAATGCTTCCACAATAGAAGAAATGCGTAGAAATTCATAACCAACTGCCGAGTCAACAAATCATTGAGTTTCTCTTTCTGACAGGAACCATTACCTTGTTATGAATCAAATAACGATATTTACTCTTTAATATGCTTCATATAAATCTGATCGCACTGATTCGAGGTCCAATAATCTCGTCTCCCCCAGCATAAGCTACTCAAGCAATAAGCCACCTCAGATACTGCCAAAAATCTCATGATGCCACAATGTGCCCAACAACTACAAGCTCGAATGTGATACATAAAGAAAACGAACTCTGAAAAGAACCACTCAACCCACGTAACTAATTAAACAACCGAAAGGATGTTATGAACCTTCCTCAGAAATGAGAAACAAAACACCCAAGAATAGATATGGGGAAATGTACTCAACATCACACTATTGCGGCGTGTAATCTGATCCATACATGATACCCATGGCGGCGTGCCACCCGATCCAAACAACATACCCGTGGCGGCGTGCCACCCGATCCAAACAACATACCCGTGGCGGCGTGCCACCCGATCCACACATAATAATCTAAAAAACACCCATCGAGCAGTAACGCTCATACTCACGCAATGCCCGAATATCAACCATAAGCACGCCAGGTGCATAATATAAATCCTGGGGAGACGGGTTGCGTCATACGCTATAAAACTCAAGCACAACTAAGGTGCAATAAATGACCTGTATCTCGAGAGCCATCCTGCTCATATAACACTGCAAGCTACTCGGGACCACAACACATGTACGAATAATCTAGCCGTCTCACAACCCACATGGCATAATAAGGTATTACATAGAATAGATGATAACAAAAATAGCATCTAAGACCCGAAAACTCCTCCGCAAACAACGCTATGCTGAAATAAACACACCCGGCATGATATAGAGCTCACATTCACATTTAGGTCCATCCACGGACCTCAAACCAATTTTGATCATTCAGCACTAGACTAATAACCTTTCAAGGATCCATAATAACCCTCTTTCCCATGACACGTAAGAATAACCGCCAATCCTGAAACAACTGTAAGGCCCCGTAAATATTTTCCTAAAAACCCGGATTCCGTGATGCCAAAGTAGGCGTAGAGGTTAATAGTAGTAGAATTCGTACTTTTGAACAGTGCTCTGGGAGTTGAAGGAAAATGTTGGGCAGAAGTACGCATTTCTGCGGCCTATTCTGCGGCCGCAGAACCACTATGCGGACCGCAGACTGGTCGTAGAGTGGGGCAGCTTTCTAGGGCATTTTTGATTCCCAATTTTACAGCCATTATATGACCGCATAACCATTTTGCGGGCCATATTCTTGTCACATATCCCACCTTGGGATTTTTCGGAGGGAAGTTCTGCGGTGCACTATGCGACTGCAGGACCGTTCTGCGGTACATTATGTGACCGCAGAACAGGTCTGCGGGCCGCATAATGACCGCAGACCAGGTCAGTTTCTTTCCAGCTCTGGCACCCATTTTCAAGGTCATTTTGCGGAACCATTATACGGTCGCATATGCGACCGCAGAACCCGTTCCGGAGCTTCAATTTTGGGGTTTTTAAACTCGACCCAATGTTGATCACAGATAGTGCTGCATCCTCTTCTCAGTGGACTCGGTAAGCCCCATTTTATTCCGGGGTCAAGTATTGTACCTTTTATTTATATTGTGGTCACATATTGAGGTATAGCCGGGGCCTTGTTGCCGGCACTATGTTTACTCTCTTTTGCATCTTTAGAGGCTCCGTAGACACTATGTGGGTTGTACATGGGTGCTAGAAAGGTCAAACGGATTATGTTGTATTTTGGATTTTTGTTTCACTAAATCACAAAATGTATGCCTTTTGAAACTTAACAGGAAGTAGCAAAAATGAAATGGTTTAGTAATGTCTATGCATATGGTCCTTCTACTGTTTAGCTAATAAAAACATGCCTTCTCTTATCATAGGTGAGTTGGCTAGAAAGTATCTAACATGCTTGCTCGGCCGGGTTCACTCGGTTGAGCACCGGTCGCGTCTCCCGAGGTTGGGGCATGATAAACTTGGTATCAGAGCCTAAGGTTTTAAAGTGTTATAGGATATCTCGGAGCCGTGTCTGGTAGAGTCCTTCTTATCGGTGTATTGTCGACCACATCTATAAGTTGGAGGCTACTTGGACATTTAGGAACAATACCCTTCTTTGATATTCTGGATCGTGCGATGAAACTAATTGTGCAACTGTTCCTCCTCTAACTCGTGCATTCCTTTAACTTTCAGTATATGGCACCTAAGAAGAGAGCAATAACTGGCCAAGGAGCTAACGCTGCCTTAGGAGTGACAGTTGACCCTTTATTTAATGATGTGTGTGAACACCCGAGGGGTGGGGATAATCCCCCGACTTCCACACTACCTGATTTCATTACACCGGACTAGGCTATACCAGTTCCTACACCTACTGAGGGAGCGACGGTTCCTCCACCCGATATTCCGATTCCACCTCCAGCCCCATCTTCTGATTCTGGTATTTCTGATAGGGATCTTATGGGATCTATTCTGATGATGACTCATATAGTGGCTTCTCAGGCTCAAAGGTCGAATATTGCACCCGCTTCTTCTAGCCAGCAAGGGGATTCTAGTAGTTCTAGGGTGAACAGATTTCTGTAGTTGGATCCTCCGGTGTTCACGAGTTCTAATCTCGAGGAGGACCCACATGACTTCATTGATGAGATGCATAAGACTCTCCGGGTTATGCGCGCTACTGAGATGGAGGGAGTGGATTTGGCCGCCTACCGCCTGAAAGGGGTGGCATATTCTTAGTTTGAGCTGTGGGAGGACTCTCGGGAGAAGGGGAGCCCTTTAGCGAGATGGAGTGAGTTTACTGATGCTTTTATAGACCATTGCTTGCCTGCCGAGACTAGGGCAGCCCGTGCCGTAGAGTTTGAGAATCTTAAGCAAGGGGGTAGGAGTGTGTGGGAATATCACATGAAGTTCACGCGCCTATAAAAATATGCTATTCACATATTGCCTACTATGGAGGCTAGAGTGCGCCGGTTTGTGCAGGGCCTTAGCCTCTTGGTTATCAATGAGGTCGCTACACTGCCTTGAATTCAGATATGAACTATGGGAAAATGGTAGAATTTTCTCAAGCTACAAAGGACCGCAAGTTGAAGAACAGAAGGGAGCGAGAGGGTACCAGCAAGGCCCGGTCCGCGGGCAACTTTGTTTGGTGGGGGAAGATCAGCTTTCAGGGGAGGGTCATCAGGGCCATCCCAGTCTTATGCTCATTCATCAGCCAGTGCACCGCCAGCGGGGCACAGTCAGCAGCAGGGGAGTCGATTCAGGCCCAATCAGGGTAGCAGGGGACCCCACCATCAGGGTCGATCAGGAGGGAGATTCCCGCAGCAATGGAGGCCCCCATGCCCCAGGTATGGGAAGATGCACTCAGGGATCTTCTACATGGCCTTACCTATATGTTACAGGTGCAGATTGAGGGGTCAGAGGGAGTGTCGTTCATCCCGCCAGGGTACGGGCAGGGGTACAGCACAACCATCCAGTTCTGCAACTGCTACATCTTCAGCACCCCCTCCAGCTGGAGGCCCTCCGCCACTAATAGGGCGTGGTGCAGCTAGGGGTGGTGCACAGAGTTCAGGAGGACCCAACCGTTTCTATGCTATGGGTGGTATCCAGAGTGCAGAGGCTTCTCCAGATGCTGTCACTGGTATATTGACTGTACAATCTCATGATGTATATACTCTTATTGATCCCGGTTCCACCTTGTCCTATGTTACCCCTTTTGTTGCTATGGAATTTGGAATAGAACCGGAACAGCTTCCTGAGCCGTTCTCTGTATCTACTCCAGTTGGCGAGTTTATTATGGCCGTACGGGTTTATAGGGATTGTGTTGTCACGGTGCGTGGTCGGGACACCGTGACCGACCTCATTGAATTGGGGATGGTTGATTTTGATGTAATTATGGGAATGGATTGGCTTTATTCATGTTTTGCTAAGCTCGAATGCCGAACTAAAACTATGAGGTTTGAATTTCCTAATGAGCCAGTTGTTGAGTGGAAGGGGGATAATGTGGTGCCGAAGGGTAGGTTTATTTCTTACCTTAAGGCCACGAAGATGATTAACAAGGGGTGTATCTATCACTTGGTCCGAGTTACGGACACCACTATTGAGGCACCTACACTCGAATTTGTGCCAGTTGTGAATGAATTTCCAGGGGTCTTTCCTGATGAACTCCCTGGGATTCTGCCAGATAGGGAGATTGATTTTGGGATTGATGTGATGCCAGGCACGCAACCTATATCTATTCCGCCCTATAGGATGGCACCAGCAAAATTGAAGGAACAAAAGGTGCATATGAAGGATTTGTTAGAAAAGGGTTTCATCCGACCGAGTGTGTCACCATGGGGAGCACCGATTCTCTTTGTAAGGAAGAAAGATGGATCACTGAGGATGTGTATTGACTACCGGCAGTTCAACAAGGTCACAATCAAAAACAAGTACCCGTTACCAAGAATAGATGATTTGTTTGACAAGTTACAGGGTGCTAGATACTTCTCCAAAATTGATATATGATCTGGGTATCACCAACTGAAGATCAGGGAGAAGGATATTCCAAAAACAGCTTTTAGGACCCGGTATGGGCATTTTGAATTTCTGGTGATGTCTTTTGGGCTAACCAATGCCCCGACAGCTTTTATGGACCTTATGAATCGGGTTTTCAAGCCTTTCCTCAACTCCTTTGTGATAGTGTTCATTGACAATATTCTTGTGTATTCACGAGGTTGGGAGGACCATGCCGATCATCTCAGGGCAGTGTTGCAGACTCTTCATCAGCACCAATTGTATGCGGAGTTTTCAAAGTGTAAATTTTGGCTCGAATTTGTCACATTCTTGGGTCATGTTGTCTCTAGAAAAGGAATCAAGGTTGATCCTCAAAAGATTTCAGCAGTAAAGAATTGGCCTAGACCTACAACGCCCACCGAGATTCGCAGTTTCTTGCGCATAGCAGGGTATTACAGGAAGTTTGTGGAGAGGTTCTCTACTCTTGCCTCTCCATTGACTAAATTGACTCAGAAAGAGGTTAAGTTCCAATGGTCCGATGCTTGTGAAAGGAGCTTCCAGGAGTTGAAATCAAGATTGACTACAGCGCCGGTGTTGACCATGCCAGAGGGTACGGATGAATTCGTGGTATATTGTGATGCTTCAAGAATTGGGATTGGGTGTGTATTAATGTAACACGGCAAGGTTATAGTCTATGCTTCTAGGCAACTCAAAAATCATGAAAAGAATTATCCAACTCATGACTTAGAACTTGCAGAGGTGGTTTTTGCATTGAAAATTTGGCGTCACTATTTGTATAGGGTCCATGTGGATGTATTCACGGACCACAAGAGTCTTCACTATATTTTCAAACAAAAGGAGCTGAATCTGAGGCAACGAAGATGGCTTGAGTTACTCAACAATTACGACATCGATATTCTATATCACCCGGGGAAAGCCAATATTATGGCGGATGCGCTTAGCCGAAAATCTATGGGTAGTTTAGCACACTTGGAGTCATATCAAAGGCCATTGGCCAAAGAAGTCCATCGATTGGCTAGTTTGGGAGTTCGTCTTACGGACTCTAATGAAGGAGGGGTAATTATGCAAAATAGGGCCGAATCATCGCTTGTTGGGGAAGTCAAAGAGAAGCAATTCAACGACCCATTTTTGGTGCAATTGAAGGAGGGGCTTCAAAAACATAAGACTACGGCTTTTTCTCTTGGCATGGATGATGGTACACTAAGATACCAAGGGCAGCTATGTGTTTCGAATGTAGATGGTCTCCGGGAAAGAATCATGACCGAGGCTCAAACTTCTAGATATTCCGTGTATCCAGGTTCTACAAAGATGTATCACGATATCAAGGAAGTCTATTGGTGGAATGACATGAAAAAGAATGTGGCGGACTTTGTGGCAAGGTGTCCGAATTGTCAGCAAGTGAAGGCCGAACATCAACAACCTGGTGGGTTGGCATAGAACATAAAAATTCCAATGTGGAAGTGGGAGAGGATTAATATGGATTTTGTGGTAGGATTACCACACACTCCGCATAAGTTTGACTCAATTTGGGTGATCGTGGACCGACTCACAAAATCTGCTCATTTCTTGCCAGTTAAATCTACCGACACAGCGGAACAGTATACCCAATTGTATATCAAGGAAATAGTCAGGATACATGGCACTCCAGTTTCTATCATTTCCGATCGAGGGGCTCAGTTCACAGCCAAATTTTGGAAGAAATTTCAGCAAGGTTTGGGTACTCAGGTAAATCTTAGTACAACCTTCCATCCACAGCTCGACGGGCAAGCAGAGCGGACTATTCAGACGCTTGAGGACATGTTGCGTGCTTGTGTTCTTGATTTCAAGGGTAGCTGGGATAATCATTTGCCACTTATAGAGTTTGCTTATAACAACAGCTTTCATGTGCATATTCAGATGGCATCATTTGAGGCATTGTATGGTAGGAGATGTAGATCTCCCATTGGGTGGTTCGAGATTGGGGAAGCTGAGTTGATTAGGCTAGACCTCGTGCATTATGTTATGGAGAAGGTTAATATCATAAAGGAGCGGTTGAAAATTGCCCAGAGTCGTCAAAACTCCTATTCGGATGTCCGTCCCAGAGACTTAGAGTTCAAAGAAGATGATTGGGTATTCTTGAAGGTTTCCCCCATGAAGGGTATTATGCGGTTTGGGAAATTGAGTCTGAGGTATGTCGGACCGTACAAAATCATCCAAAGGATCGGTGTGGTAGCGTAAAAGCTTGAGCTACCACCTGAGATGTCATTAGTGCACCCGGTATTCCATGTGTCTATGTTGAAGAAGGTAGTTGGAGATCCGTCAGCTATTGTGCCGGTTGAGACCATTGAGGTTAGTGAAGAATTGTCATATGAAGAAATTCCAGTTGCCATTCTTGATAGGCAAGTCCGAAAGTTCAGAAATAAAGAAATTGCCTCCGTGAAAGTGTTATGGCGAAACCAGCAGGTTGAAGAGGCCACTTGGGAGGCCGAGGAAGAGATGAAGAAGAAGTATCCTTACTTATTTGAATAGCTGTGTAATCCTTTTTATGAACTTGTCGCCTATGAATTCTGTTTCCCTTATTCAGTTAATGTAAAGGTTCTCCTTTTGATTATATGTTATTTACATGAGACCACAGTTGGTGTTGTTATGAGTTAGTGCATGTCGTTAGCATATGATTCTGGGGCTCTCTGACAGGTGGTGTCACGCCCCAACCTCGGGGAGCACAACCGGCGCTCAACCGAGTGAACCCGGTCGAGTAAGTCTAGTTAACCTTTCCTACCCGACTCATTCATGATCCAAAAAGGGAATGCGTCACCATTTGTAAAACAGGGAGAGATCAGTTATATAAATATATAAACATTGATAGTTCATTCTTTTTCATTATATGCATTATGCCATAGTTAAGTTTTCAAAATACAACTCGACCCAACGACCGCCCCAACATAAATACATGACCTACAAAAACGTCTACGGAGCCTCTAAGGATACAAAGAGCAACATGACAATGCCGGCAACAAGGCCCCGACTATACCTCAAAATGTGAAAACTTATACAAAAGAAGGACTACATGACCCCTGGGAGAAATGGGGCTCACCAAAACTGCTGTGAGGAGAGAAAGGGAGCACCACTATCTACGATCGGCACTATCTGCGATCGGCACTATTTGCGATGGAACCACCTACATCCATTCAAAGATGTAGCGCCCCCGGCAAAAGGGACGTTAGTGCTGTCTAATAGTACTAGTATATAAGGCAAACACTAATCTTAGTAGAATGAACAGTGAAACAAAGATGAGGCAGTCATAATAATCAATAAGTACTTCATAGAAATACAAAGAAAACACCAAGTAAGGATCACACAGTTTCCAATTCAACCTTTCTATCTTTTTAGATTAATAATCTTTAGTACCAAGCCACAACTCACAATGCAACCGTGTTTTTACACGGAGTCCGATCTCGGCCCGACCGGCTAAGCCATCTCAAGTGAGACATATCCATATCCACAATGTAATTCAATAATTCCAATACAAATGCCACCATGTGTACAACATGGCAACCGTGTTTTTACACGGAGTCCGATCTCGGCCCGACCGTCTAAGCCATCTCAAGTGAGACATATCCATATCCACAATGTAATTCAATAATTCCAATACAAATGCCACCATGTATACAACATGGCGTCCGATCTCAGCCCGATCAGCTAAGCCATCTCACTTGAGACATAACCTCTTTCAACTGTCCACTCAATTCACATTTCCTTCCCATCTTCATTACATGGCACAAACAACCTCATTTATTAAGTAGTTCTTGGCACTTGGGCACATTTTACAATTCAAGTCTTTCCCTTTTTATTTTTTCAAGTAACATCATCATTCATGTCGATAAGTACCATCACATAAGGCATTTAACACATAAGAGAAGGAGCTTGAAAAATCATAGTCACGTTCTCAAATAGCATGATGGCATGGTAAACATCTAAAACACTTAGGGAACATGAATCTTCCAACCCAACACACTAAGACAAACAATTCTAGTATGATCAAGTCGGAACTTACACCAAATATTCGGACACCAGGAGTTTGATTCTAGGAAGAAGAGAGTTAGCCATACATACCTCAATTGCGCTTCTTTAGAATCTACAATTATCCGGAACCCTTAGCAACCTCAATCTATTTTATCAATATACAAATTGAACCCAAAATTAGGAAAACATTCATGGTTCTAGTTCCCTTTTCCACACTCTTTTTACCACACATGCATGCAAGATAAACAACCCTCATACCCATGGA
>AWOL01S0010045.1:58658-100106 GCA_000715115.1 Nicotiana otophora
GTATAGATTCTTACCTCTAGGATGGAGGCCTAGATTGCTTTCCTTGATAATCTTCAAAGTTTCAAGCAAGAATTGAAGAATAATTGATGAGGATTACTTTCTCACTCTAAGGCTCCCTCTCTCACTCTATAGTATCAGAAAATGAGCTCAAAATAGACTAAAGGGGGTGTTTTAATGGAATGGGGGTCGGGTTTCAAATTAAGAAAAATGGTGCCCCGACACAGGTCTGCGGTCGCATATGCGACCGCATAATGGTTATGCGGTCCGCAAAGTGACCGTAGAAATGGCCCTCAGGGGCCTAAACTTTCGGCTCAGGTATGCGACTAGTATATGGTCCGCATACTTGTTCTGCGGTCACATAATGCACCGCAGAACTCCCTCCGCAGAAACCCAAGAGGAATTATGCGATCGATATGAGATCCGCATATCGATTGTGCGGTCGCATAATCGACCGCAAAACTGACCTTAAATTGGCCAAACTTACTGCTTTACTCTGCGGCCAATATGCGGTCTGCAGAGTGATTATGCGACCGCATAATGGGCCGCAAAAATGCGTTCTTCTGCGAAATATTTTCCTCTCAGTCCATAGGGTACTGTTCAATCCAAAAAGTTCGAACCGCGAGAATTTCTACTATAGTAACGCAGGAATCTATCTTGGCACCACGAAACCCCGAGTATTTTGGTTAAAATTTTACGGGTCCTTACAGGTGGATAGGCCTAGTTACAAAGGAAACTCTGGCTAAATCTTTGGAAATTTAGGGAGTTAGTTAAATTTGGGGTTGCTGGTGTAGGGTATGATAACTGAGTTACACAAGGTGCTAATAATGGACCTTGATCCTCATTCGAGGACGAATAATCTTAAGTGAGAAGGATGTAAGGCCTCGTAAATAGTTTTCCTAAAAATCCGGATTTCGTGATGCCAAAGTAGGCGTAGAGGTTAATAGTAGTAGAAATTCTTCGCGGCTCACAAGCTCACCGCGGTTCGTACTTTTGAACAATGCGCTGGGAGTTGAAGGAAAATGTTGGGCAAAAGTACGCATTTTTGTGGCCCATTCTGTGGCCGCATAACCACTATGCGGACCGCAGACTGGTCGCAGAGTGGGGCAGATTTCTGGGGCATTTTTGATTCCTAATTTCGCGGCCATTATGCGACCGCATAACCATTTTGCGGGCCGCATTCTTGTCGCATATCCCACCTTGGGATTTTTCGGAGGGAGGTTCTGCGGTGCACTATGCGACCGCAGAACCGTTCTGCGGTGCATTATTCAACCGCAGAACAGGTCTGCGGGCCGCATAGTGACCGCAGACCAGGTCAGTTTTTTTCTAGCCCTGGCACCCATTTTCGCGGTCATTTCGCGGACCGCATAAGCATTATGCGGTCGCATATGCGACCGTAGAACCCGTTCTGGAGCTTCAATTTTGGGGTTTTTAAACCCGACCCAATTCCGTTAAAACACACCCCATAGACCATTTTGAGCATATTTATGATATTTTAGAGTGAGAGGGAGAGTTCTTAGAGTGGGGGAGCAATCTTTAACCATTATCCATCAATTCTTGCTCAATCATTGAGGATTAACAAAGGGAGTCTTCACCCTAAAGGTAAGAATCAATGTCCTAGCTCTCAATTTCGAAATTTTGCAAAAATGGGGTAATTAGAGAGGCAATTATTGGGTGTGGGGCTTGTTGTCTCGCATACATGCATCCTTGAAGTATGTGGGAAGGTTGGGAGCTAAAACTGGTAGAGAGTGGGTTGGGAAATGATGGAATCTTCCACAAAATAGCCATAGAACCTTAATGCACACCTAGTGTTTGATAAAATGCTCAAATGAGCTAAAACCATGATCATCTTTCTAATTTTTGGTTCAACTTGTTATATTTCTAAAATAGATTGAAGTTGCTAAGAATTCCGGATCATTTTAGAGTTTGAGAAGCTCAATTGAGGTATGTTGGCTAAACTCCCTTCTTCTTAGAATCGAATCCCATGGTGTTCATGTAATTAGAGTAAGTCCTTGATCATTATTGAATTGGCTTGTCCTAATGTGGTTGTGTTGAAGGATGTTAATTCAATGTTTATTATAAATGCTTCATCATGTCATCTTGCCATTTGAGAATATGTTCAAAATGTGAAATATGTGTTAGGAATGTTAAAACTTCATGTCAAGACTGAAATAAAGGTTATTATGCCAAATTGTATGAAAGGCCTCTATGTGCCTAAGATTTCCCAAAATGCCCATATGTGAATTAATGTTTTGAATGGGAAGCCCTATTGATGTTGATAATGATAATGATAATGATATTTGAATGTGGAAAAGGGAACTGGAACTATGAAATATGGCCAAGTGCCAAGAATGACTTTGTAATTGTTAAGAAGTACGATGTGAGATGATTGACTGAAGAAGGTAATGTCTCAAATGCGATGGCCTAGCCAATCGGGCCGAGATCGGACTCCGTATAAAAACACAATGGTATTGTGGATGAAATTGTGGTAATGTTTCAAATGAGATGACCTAGCCGATCGGGCCGTGATCGGACACCATGCCGCACACATGGTGGTACTGTTCTAGAAATCATAATGAAATTGTGGTAATATCTCAAATGAGATGGCCTAACCGATCGAGCCGAGATCGGACTCCGTGTAAGAATACGGGGGTATTGTGAATTGTGGAATATCGATACTATAGGCCACCTAACTTAATAATACGGAAATTGACTTGAAAATGTATATGATCCTTAACATTGTTGTTTCTATATTATTTGAAGCCCTTATTGAATTCTTGATTGTTCCTCTTGTATTATTATTCATTCTATTGAGTTGGTGTTTAGCTTTACATACTAGTGCTATTCGGCGGTACTAACATCCCTTTTGCCAGGGGCACTACATCTTTAAATGGATGCAGGTGGTTACATAGAAGACGGTGTTGATCACAGATAGTGCTGCATCCTCTTCTCAGCGGACTCGGTAAGCCCCATATTATTCTAGGGTCAAGTATTGTACCTTTTGTTTATATTGTGGACACATTTTGTGGTATAGCCGGGGCCTTGTTGCCGGCACCATCTTTACTCTCTTTTGTATCTTTAGAGGCTCCGTAGACACTATGTGGGTTGTACATGGGTGCTAGAAAGGTCAAATGGATTATGTTGTATTTTGGATTTTTGTTCCACTAAATCACAAAATGTATGCCTTTTGAAACTTAACGGGAAGTAGCAAAAATGAAATGGTTTAGTAATGTCTATGTATATGGTCCTTCTACTGCTTAGCTAATAAAAACATGCCTTCTCTTATCATAGGTGAGTTGGGTAGAAAGTATCTAACAGGCTTGCTCGGTCGGGTTCACTCGGTTGAGCGCCGGTCGCGCCTCCTGAGGTTGGGGTATGACAACAACCTTCCACAACCAAATGAAACAAGCGCCCTTCAGGCACAAATTCCCACATAAGCGATAGTACCATAATCTCTATACTTGGTTTCCATCTTTAATCAATCAAGTGACTACATGTCACACTTATACAATCTCCCCGTGGGATATGCTCCCACGGCCTTTTGTACCAAGCAACAAGTCTGCACATCCATACCGCCGGCCACACTAATGCTATAGAGCAAAATTGGAAATCCGAAAATCAATACACAAAGCCTCTCACACAGGACACCGATCTCAGGTGATGCTAAAGACAATATCTGCTTGCTCTAAATATCTGAATCCTTCCCTACTCGTCCGAGCTCGTGACATTCTTGTCAACACCGAACCGCAACCTTGATCCTCAACTTCCAATTTCCCATACCGCTCACTGCCCCTAACATGCCAATACGCGAGAGTACAAGAATTTCATCATATAGAAATCATATAGAAATCTTTTACTTAGCTCATTTCAGGAGAACCATTGCAAGATGCGACCAAATTCTCATAACCGCAGAAAATACAATCCCCAAGTAGTGGTCGAAACCACCATAACTCTTCCGGGACCCATTTACACAACAAAGCCATTCGAATCAAATACCTCCCAAATCAACCAAGTGGTGGTGGCGCTCAAGACCAAGTGTACAACCACAAACTACACACATAACTTCACGCTAACGAAACTGATCATTGCCACAATCATGCCGATTCAACCATTACTAACCGATCCGACTGCTTCAAATTTTACCCTAGACTTTTCTTAGAAATCACAGTAGCTCCATTCAAATTATATCAAACTCAATCCAGACTCGTCCCGAGTGACCCCATTTCACGAGCCCACATTGTCTCAAACCCATGAACCGTCTCATACCCTCCTTGTGCGCACATCTACATCTTCAACTGGTACACCCATTGTGATAATTCTTCTATGAATCCGAAGTCATTTTCTCCCATTCCTCCAATGCTACACCACAGACCAAAGATAACATAGAACACTCCAAACCCCTTTCATAATCCGCTGCAAAAGCTCGATACTTAACCATACTACAGGCTCGAAATCCTTAGGCACCGCACTTTAACTTTTAAATCCACCAGGACCGTTGTCGAGAGTCACCCATTCCGACCTGGTCCCGAATATAATCAACTCCAAGGCTCCGCTAGCACATGAACACTCTCTCAAGAAGCACCCGACTGAATCACTTTCCTTGTACATCACATCTACATGAAACATAAACTCTGAGTCTTCCCAAAGCCTGAACATGAATCGATAAGGCCAAATATAGCACACATTCCTCAAATCCTTTGCTCAAATCACCACTGATGTTCTCTTTCTTTAGTCGTAATATCCCACCAATATGCCGATAACCAGAAACCTCATAAATAGACAAACATGCAATCAAATCATAGACAGTGGGGCTCTCCCACTTAGCTTGAAGCAACCATTATATAACCCTGGAACCCACCAATACTCCTTGTTCCGCATTGACATAATCTTGCACAACCAACCTGCCAAATTTCTCGCAGCCTTTCTGTTAAACATTTCATGAGCACTCTAAGTCACTAGCCACATTCACATATTCGTTCCCTTACCGTTAGCCAGTAGAATTCTTCGCAGGAGTTTCGTCAATACCACATAACCGTTAACCTGCTCACCGTAGATAACTTACCAGTAGAAATTCCATGCCGACACCTTCCAACGACGCTGCACTGAGTACAATTACTACGAAATCAATAAACTATCCTGAGCCCATGCTCATTCACCAGCTGTACAAGTCTGTTCACTCCCCATTGACATCAACTACAAGTGCGACAATACATTCCAACCCGAAGTCATGTTGCATTTCTCTTCATATCATGCAGCTCTTTTCCGTCGTATCCAACCTTTCTCCGTATAGCAGCCAATATTCCAAATTAAGCCCGTAGACCTAGTCATTGTCCACCATGAGTTCCAAATTACTCTAAACTTTCCTCAACGCGTGTAGCTATCCTACCACAAAACCCATATGCTACCCGGTCACTCTCCCACTTTGGTCATACATTCTCCTTTAAGTAACTACTCGACTTCTGTTTTCTTACACTTAGCCTTCTAGAAGTTTAACTACCACAAGACACCTCCCACATGTCCTTCCTCATCCTTCGCTGCTCAGTTGTTGCCTTAAATAAAAATTCATCTATGTATCACCTGAACCAACAGATCGCCACCAACTCTAAACCTCCTCGAAGATCGTCTTCCTTGAGCCATCAACATTAGGATCACCGATTCGATTCTGAACCACAGCACACTGCGACCCCTAACAGCCGCTTCCCCGGCACTATTCACGATACTCTGCCCCAAAGGCGAATTGAAGAAGACCAGAACACCGGGGAACTTAACACATTCCATCAAGGACGACGTTACTACATCACAGATGAAAATTCCACCACGCTCGAAAATACCAAATCTCGTTACCACATCGACCCAAACCTGAGCATTCGTAGTCCGATTTCCTTTCCTCCGCCGGAAATAAAATACCGAATCTCTGAATCATGCACTGAGTAAAACCTCCTTTCAAGTCATTCACTGCCTCGATGCATAGACAAGCATCCTACCATTACCCAACACTATGCGATAGCAACGCACGAATCATCATAAGAATCAATGCCCAATCTCAAAACCTTAAGTAATACTGATAGTGAGCTGAAACGTTAGAGCGACCTTCCGCAAGGCGACGGCAATAGCCCAATCAAATACCAGGGAGAAACATCCTGCTCCACATCTATAGTACCATTAAACTTCTTCGATTCCCAATTTATAACAAGCGCTTCACATCGCATAAGATTGAATAGGAAGGAAACGAAGGCATATGCTTCAAAGGAATCAATTCGCACGATGAGGAATCAAGAAGGGAAATGCTCCTAACAGTCCTGTAGCCTCTCGAAGATAAGTACAGATGTCTCCGTACCGATCCGCAAGACTCTACTAGACTTGCTCATGACTCGTGAGACCTAAGTGAACCTAGTGCTCTGATACCATATTGTCACGACCCAAAATCCATTAAAGGTCATGATGGCGCCTAACACCGCTGTCAGGCAAGCCTACCATAATTAATTAACTTAATTACCCATATTAGTATTTTTAAAATTAAAATTTTTCTTCAATTAAATAATAAGGAATAAAATTTACAGAGTACATGATAATATTTTCCCAACTACACTACTGAACAAGTCATAAGTGCCCCCAAAACCCGGTGTCACAAGTGCATGAGCATTTACTAGGGAGTAAAATAAAATATAGCATCTGTTCGGAATACAATTTAGACAGGAAAAATATAAATAACTCTGAATGAGACTCTGCTGGCTGCGGATCGTAATATAGAATACAGCTCACCTAAGTCCCCGCATTAACTATACCTCTACGCCCACAAGGCCGCTAGACATATATGTACCTGTACAAAAATAATATGTAGCAAGTATAGTATGAGTACGTAAACAACATGTACCCAGTAAGTATCAAGCCTAATCTCGAAGAAGTAGTGACGGAGGTCGACTTTGATACTTCGCTAAGGGTCAATAATATTAGAATAGAAATATTTAAATCGACATGATTTATAGGAATAGAAATAATTTTCTTAACAAGCAGAAATAATTAATCCTTCCAATTTCAATAATTTCTAATTTATCAATTAGCTTCACAAGCTGCAATAAAATATCAATGTATCGTGTAATTATTATTATTAGGCACAATGTCTGCCGAGGTCGTTCGGCCCAATCCAGAGTGTCGTGTACACTGTCGAGGGACGTGAGGCGCGATCCGTAGATGCATCTATACTGCTGAGGTATTCGGCCCACTCCACAAGAAAGGAGGTCATTTTCTTATGATCCTCCGGAATGAGAAGATATTATAAGATTAACGCATAAGGATGTACAATTTCCATTAACAGTCAAATATTTTGTGCAAGAATGCAGATATGTGAAATTTCAGTCTCTTACTATTTTCTCTAACAACTTACAGTATAATTCTAATACTTTAATTTAATAAATGATACAATTATCACAAGCAATTCATGATTTGTGTCCTAAACTACCCGGACATAGCAATATTAGTAGCTATGCACGGACCCTCGTCACCTCGTACGTACGTAGCCCCCACAATTAGCAACAATTATTAATTTAAATCACCTATGGGGTAAATTCCCTCTTACAAGGTTAGACAAGAGACTTACCTTGTCTTAAAGCCCACTTCCGATCACGATGTCGTGTAAAAATCCCAATTCGGTGCCGAAAAACCCAAAACTATCAAAATATTATATAAAATAATTAATACATGCTCAATAATTCGAAATTAGACTTTTAAATTAATTACTCAACCCCAAATAGTAAAATTCTTAAAATTCACCCTGGACCCACGTGCCCGGATTCCGAAAATGTTTAGAGGAAATCATTACCCATAACCTCAAGAACTCAAATATAACATTTCCATTCAATTCCATAGCCATTTTCGTGGTTAAAATCCAAAAATACCAATTTCTAGGTTTTTCTTCAAATCCCAAATTTCTACAAATTTTCATGTCTAAATCCATATATAATTCAAGTATTTAACTTGCAATAGGTGGGAACCACTTACCTTGACATAAATGATGAAGATGGAGCTCTAAAATCGCTCCAAGATCGGCTCCCATGGCGGAAATAAAGTGAAAATGGCCAAACTCCCGTTTAAAACAACTCACTGCCCAACACTGCCCTTCTTCACGATCACGGAAACACCCTTGCGATCGCGAAGGCCAAAATCCATCAGCCCAGAAAACCTTCTTCACATTCGCGTTACACACGACGCGTTCGTGAAGCCTTCCGCCCTCACTGATTCATGATCGCACACCCGGCCTCACGTTCGCGATGCCTTTAGGCCCTACTGCTTCGCGTTCGCAGTTGAAGCTTCGCGTTCGCGAAGGCTAAAAGACTCCAGCCCCCCGTTTCCTCTCTCTTCTTCGCATTCGCGTAGCCTTGGCCGCGTTCGCGAAGGCCTTCCCAGCTATTGCCTCGCATTCGCGTCTACTGCTTCGCGTTCGCGAAGGCCAAATCCCAGCAGCCTCAAAGCTCCTCTTTGAGAATGCAGGACTCCCTTCACGTTCGCGAAGAAGGAAACCAGATATCAGTAACAACAGTTCCAAAACAGCTCAAAATGATCCGAAACCACCCCGAAACACACCCGAGGTTCCCGGGACCCCGTCCAATCACACTAACCAGTCCCATAACCTAACACAAACTTTCCCGAGGCTTAAAATCACATCAAACAACATCAAGAATACAAATCGCACCCCAATTCAAGCTTTATGAACTTTAGAACTTCAAACTTCTACATTCGATGTCGAACCTATCAAATCACGTCCGATGGACCTCAAGTTTTGCACACAAGTCATAATGGACATTACTGACCTATTCCAACTTTCAGAATCGGAATCCGACCCTGATATTAAATAGTCCACTCCCGGTCAAACTTCTCATAAACCTTTAGATTTCTAACTTCCGCCAAATGACCCCAAAATGACCTACGGACTTCCGAATCCACTTACGGACGCGCTCCCAATACCAGAGTCACCATACGAAGCTATTCCCAGACTTTGAATCCCAAACGGACACCGATAACATTGAAATACACTTCAACCCAAATTTATGAAATTCTTCCAAAATACCAACTTCTACAATAGGCGCGGAAACGTTCCCGGATCATCCAAACTCCGATCCGAACATACGCCCAAGTCCAAAATTATCATACGAACCTATTGGAACTATCAAATCCCAATTCCGGGGTCATTTTCTAAAAATATTCACCGAAGTCAAACTTGCCCTTTTTAAAGCCAACTAAGGAACCAAATGCTCCTATTTTAACACGAACATTTCCAAATCCCGAACCAACCATCTCCGCAAGTCATAAATTAGTAAAAGCACATACGTGGAGTCTTATTTAGGGGAATAGGGTTCTAACTATCAAAACGACCGGTTAGGTTGTTACATCACAAGTGCACGAGCTTCTAGAATAGTACAACAAGGGTCTGAATAAAAATAAAGATGTCTGAAAGAAAGCACACAGCAAAGATAAAGTAGAAGGGGACTTCAGAGCTGTGAGCGCTGTGCAGCTATACCTCAAGTCTCCTCTGATAGCTGAATCCGAGTAAATCTACAGTATGCCGCTGGGACCAACTTCGGTATCTGCACAAGAAGTAAAGAGTGTAGTATAAGTACAACCGACCCCATGTACTATGTAAGTGTCGAGCGTAACCTCGACGAAGTAGTGACGGGGCTAAGGCAAGTAGCTTACATTAACCTATACACAACAACAACAACAACAACAACAACAACAACAACAACAACAATAATAATAATAATAATAATAATAATAATAATAATAATAATAACAGGAATAGAAGTAAGACCGGTAAATCATATCAATATTTGAAGTCAATTCAGCAGTCATTAATTTCCGTTGCGGCGTGCAACCCGCTCCAACAATATAAATTTAGAATAAAAATGTTGTGGCGTGCAACCCGATCCAACAATATAATCTTTCAATTTAATTCCGTTGCGGCGTGTAACCCGCTCCAACAATATACACTTTCAATAAATCCGTTGTGGCATGAAACCCGCTCCAATAATGTAAACTTAAAATAAATCTGTTGCGGCGTGTAACCCGTTCTAACAATATAATTAAACAACTCTTAAATGTAAAAATACTCCAATAAATACCACATTTAATAAGGAATTATTAGGCAACAAAGAATACAATAATTATGATTTATTCAGAAAAAAAGTAATGACAAGTAGTATTTAATTGTGAAAAAGCATGGAGAAAATAGGCAATTAATATTTAATATGCTAAATGTCAAGTAGCAATTAGGACACATAAATCAAATAAGCATGTAGCAATTATAACATGAATTCAAGAATTAATATTTGGCAAGAAATATGAGAGAAATAATTAATATAATAATGAACTCATGATAAAGAAAATAGTTTATTATTTTCAAATAATTATGCAAACAATCAATTTGACGACGTATAGGCACTCATCACCTTGCTTATACATCGTTACACAAGAAATTCACGTAACAAATAATTCAAGGGTTCTATTCCCTCAAGTCAAGGTTAATCACGACACTTACCTCGCTTCAAAACCAAATTCAAGATTCCAATAAACCTTTACCTTGCGAATTGGTGTCCGAAAGCTTCAAATTTAGTCACAAACAATTTAATATACTCAACACGAATCGTAGGAATTATTTCCATATGAAGTTACTAATCTTCCGAATAAAATCCGAAATTCATCTCAAAATTTAATAGTAGGACCCACGTCTCGAATCTCAGAAAAACTCATGAAATCCAAACACCCATTTCGAGACGAGTCCAACCATATAAAAATTATTAAAGTTCGACATCGGATTGCCTTTCATATCTTTATTTTACATTTTTGGAAGATCTTATAAAAATCTAATTTTTTCTTCCATTAATTCATGGATTCATGATATAATTAAGTATGAAATCATGAAATATAATTAATATAGGATAAAGAACACTTACCACAAATTTTTCCCTTGAAAATCTCTCAAACCTCGCCCTTGCCCGAGCTCCAAATCGTTAAAAATGGAAGTCCCATTTTTAGAAATTAAATTTGATGCCGAGTCATTTACCCTATGCTATCGTGGCCAAACTTTCGTGATCAAGAAGCCCAAAACTTTTCCAGCATTTTTTTACTCTATGCGATCCCGGCCATTCTCCCGCGATCGCGAAGAACAAATGTTTTCCAACAGCCTTCTCCAACTCTTCCGAATAACCTCTAGTGTAATGGTCATAACTTTTTGTACAAAACTTCGAATAATAAATGGTTTAACTTTCTGAAAACTAGACACCAAGATCTACAACTTGCATGTTTTGTTCATCTCCCAGTGTCTTATAGATTTCGAGATATAAGCTACCAAAGTCAGCCCTATGCAACAAAAATTTCTTATTCGCGATTTCTAAACATCTTCCCGGACAGCCTGTAGTATACCAACCATAACTTTTTGTACACAACTCCAAATGCCAAATGGTTTAATTTTCTGAAAACTCACAAAGGGATACAACTTTTGCTTATGGATCATCTCCAAATGCCTTATAGATTGCGGGATATAAGCTTCCAAAGTCAGTTCAGTGCACCAGAAAGTTTCCTCAACGCGATCGCGAAAGGTCATCCGCAATCGCGAATCACTGGCCAATTTCTCCCATTTTACTAATTGCGATCGCGGCCAATTACCGGCGATCGCATAGCACATTGTTGTAGCCAAAAACCAACAACTAAAAATGTCCTAGAAATGGTCCGAAACTACTCCGAAACACACCCGAGCCCCTCGGGACCTTGTCCGAACATACCAATAAGTCTCAAAATATATCACGGACTTAGTCGAGGCCTCAAATCACACCAAACAATGCTAAAAATATGAACCACATCCCAATTCAAGCCTAATAAAATTAAGAAATTCCAACTTCTACATTCGATGTTGTAACATATCAAATCAATTCCGATTGATCTCAAATTTGGCACACAAGTCATAAATGACATAACAGAGCTATTCCAATTTCCAGAATCGGGTTCTGACCCCGATATCAATAAATTCAAATTCACGGTCAAACTTTAGAAACCTTTAGCCTTTAGATTTCTAGTTTTCGTTAAATGGCGATAATTTGAGTTAGGGACCTCCGAATTCGATTTTGGACATATGCCGAGGTCTCAAATCACGATACGGACCTACCGGAACTATCAAAACACCGATCCAGGTCCGTTTGCTCAAAACATTGACTGAAGTCAACTCAGTTGAGTTTTAAAGCTCTATTTCACATTGTAATTAATTGTTTGCATAAAAACTTTCCAAAAAATTATACAGACTGTGCACGCAAATCGAGAAATAACGAATAGTGCTATTCTAGCTCACAGAACACAGAAATGAATATTTAAAATTAAATATACTATTTTGGATCATCACATTCTCCACCTCTAAAATAAACGTTCGTCCTCGAACGGAATTAGAAAAGTACATGAGCTGGTGAAAAGGTATGGATATCTACTGTGCATGTCCGACTCGGACTCCCAGGTAGCTGCCTCAATCGACTGATCTCTACATTGTACCCGAAGTGAAGGATAACTCTTAGACCTCAATTGTCGGGCCTGTCGGTCTAGAATAGCTATCGTCTCCACCTCATAAGTGAAATATTTGTCCAATTAGACTGAGCTGAAGTCTAATACATGGGACGAATCACCATGGTATTTCCAGAGCATGGATACATAGAACACCAGATGAACTGCTGATAAACTAGGTGGTAGTGCAAGCTTGTAGGCTACTTTGCCCACCCTTTCAAGAATTTCAACTTGCCCCTCTTCCCGAATCGCATTATACTTTTCATAGGTGAAACCCGGAGCAATACTCTTTGTCCTGCCATGAATTCAATGTTATGAACTTTACGGTCGGCATAAATCTTTTGCCTAAACTAATCTGTGCGAAGTCGATCCTGAATAATCTTGACCTTATACAAGACATCCTGTACCAAATTTGTACCCAACAACCGGGCCTCTCCCGGTTCAAACCAGCCAACTGGCGAACGACATCGCCTTCCGTATAATGCTTCATATGGAGCTATCTGAATGATCAACTAGTAGCTGTTATTATAGGCAAACTCTGCAAGTGGCAAGAACTGATCCCAAGAACCTCCAAAGTCTATAACACAAACGTGAGGCATATCTTCAAATATCTGAATAGTATGCTCTGACTGTCCATCTGTCTATGGATGAAATGATGTACTCAACTCAACCTGCATGTCAAACTCACGCTATACAGCCATCCAGAAGTGCGAGGTGAACTGCGTACCTCGATCTGAAATAATAGACATGGGCACACCATGAAGGTGGACGATCTCGCGGATGTAAATCTCCGCTAACAGCTCTAAAGAATAGGTAACTGCTACTGGAATAAAATGTGCTGCCTTAGTCAACTTGTCTACAATGACCCATACTGCATCAAACTTCCTCTAAGTCCGTGGGAGTTCAACAACAAAATCCATAGTGATACGCTCCCACTTCCACTCAGGAATTTCTAACTTCTGAAGCAAACCACCAGGTCTCTGATGCTCGTGCTTGACTTGCTGACAATTTAAACACCGATCTACAAGGAAGACCGAGCGACTGTGCAAGCTAGAATCCGACTAGACTCTGAAATATCTAACCTCACGAACTGATTGGCCAAAGTTTGAACATCTGCATCTAATGGCCTCTCACCAATCGGAATATACGCAAGGCTACCTATACTCATAACCTTTCTACTCAAAGCATCAGCCACCACATTGGCCTTTTCGGGGTGATACAAAATGGTAATATCATAGTCTTTCAACAGCTCCAACCATCTTCTCTGCCTCAAATTGAGATCTTTTTGCTTGAACATATATTGTAAGCTACGATTATCAGTGAACACCTCACACGAGACACCGTAAAGGTAATGTCTCCAAATCTTTAGTGCATGAACAATGGATGCTAATTCTAAGTCATGAACAGGGTAATTCTTCTCATGCACTTTCAACTGTCGCGACACATATGCAATCATTCTGCCATCTTGCATTAATACTGCACCAAGCCCAATGTGAGATGCATTACAATACACAGTATACGATCCTGAACCTGTGGGAAATACCAATAATGGCGCCGTAGTTAAAGCAGTCTTGAGCTTCTGGAAGCTTAACTCACACTCATCTGACCATCTAAATGTGGCACCCTTCTGGGTCAATTTGGTCAGTGGGAATGATATAGATAAAAACCCCTTCAAAAACCGGCGATAATAACCTGCTAAACCCAGAAAACTCCAGATCTCTGTAGCTGAAGTAGGTCTAGGCTAATTCTGAACTGCCTCAATCTTCTTAGGATCCACTTTTATGCCTTCTACCGATACAACATGCCCAAAAAAAGCAACTGAGTCTAACCAAAATTCACATTTCAAATATTTTGGCGTATAACTGATTATTCTTCAAGGTCTGAAGTATAATCCGAAGATGTTGCTCATGTTCCTCTCAACTGCTGGAGTAAATCAAGATATCATCAATGAACACGACCATAAAAGAATCCAAATAGGGCTTGAATACCCGCTTCATCAAATCCATAAATGTTGCTGGGGCATTCGTCAGCTTAAATGACATCACTAGGAATTCGTAATGCCCATACCGAGTCCGAAAAGTTATCTTAGGGACATCGGATGCCCTAATCTTCAACTGATGGTAACCAGACCTCAAATCGATCTTTGAAAACACCTTGGCACCCTGAAGCTGATCGTATACGTCATCAATTCTTGGCAACGGATATTTGTTTTTGATAGTGTCCTTGTTCAACTGCCGATAATCTATACACATCCGCAATGAACCATCTTTCTTCTTTACAAATAACACTGGTGCACCCCAGGACGAGACGCTAGGTCTAATGAATCCCTAATCAAGCAAATCTTGTAACTGCTCCTTAAATTCTTTTAGTTCCGGCGGGACCATACGGTATGGTGGAATAGAAATGTGCTAGGTGTTCGAAGCCAAATCAATACAGAAATCAATATCTCTGTCGGGTGGCATCCCTGACAGATCTGTAGGAAATATATCTGTAAACTCACGTACAACTAGGATTGAATCCATAGAAGGTATATTCGCACTGGGATCGCGAATATAAGCCAGATAAGCTAGATACCCCTTCTCGACCATACGCCGAGCTTTCACGTAAGAGATAACCTTGCTAGTGGAATGGCTAAGAGTCCCTTTCCACCCTATTCGAGGTAACCTCGGCATGTCTAAGGTCACTGTTTTGGCGTGACAGTCCAATACAACATGATAAGGTGACAGCCAATCCATTCCCAAGATAACATCAAAATCTACCGTATCAAGAAGTAGAAGATCCACGCTAGTCTCAAGACTCCCTATAGTAACAACACACGAATAATAGATATGATCTACAACGATAGAATCCCCCACCGGTGTGGACACACACAGAAGCACTCACGGAATCACGAGGCACAACCAAATATGAAGCAAAGTAGGAGGACACATAAGAATAAGTAGATCCTGGATCAAATAGAACTGAAGCATCTCTATGGCAAACTGGGACAATACCTGTGATTACGGCATCTGATGACTCGCCTAGCTGGAAAAGCATAAAATCGGGGTTGGGCCCCACAACTCGAAGTTGTATCTCTGGGACGGCCTCTAACTGGCTGGCCTCCACCTCTCACAACCTGACCTCCACCTCTAACTATCTGACCCCCGCCCCTAAGTTGCCGGGCGGGCGGTGGAGCAACCGGTGCCGGTATGATGGCACGACAATCCTGCTAAAATCTGTTGCTCAACAACCTAGGGCAATACCTCCTGATGTGACCAATGTTCCCACACTCATATCACCCATCTTGTTGTTGTGGATGCTGAAGCTGAAGTTGACCCGAACGAGCTTGATAACCGCTGTAGTGACTCTGGAGTGGTGGTGTACTGATATGAGCTGAATGTGCAGTAAATGTTGGCTGCCCAGAGTAAGGCATAATAGGACCATGACTCCCTGAAGCACTGTGAGATGCCTGAAGTGCTGAATAAAATGGCCTGGGAGGATGACCCCTACCATAAGTACCACTGCCTCAAGATGAGGCGCCTCTGAAATTACCGGAATGACGGGGCCTCTTATCTGACACTGGCCCTCTCTCCTGAGTACGAACTAACTCGATCTGCCTAGCAATATTAACGATTATCTGGAAAGAAATATCACTCCTTATCTCCTTGGCCATCTGAAGCCTGATAGTATAAGTGAGTCCATCAATGAATCTTCTCACTCTCTCCTTTTCAGTAGGAAGAAAGACGATGGCATGCCGTGCTAAGTCCACAAATCGGGTCTCATACTGGGTAACAGTCATACTTCCCTGCTGGAGATGCTCAAACCGCCTGCGGTATTCCTCTCTCAATGTGATAGGAACAAACTTCTCCAGAATTAGATATGAGAACTGCTCCCAGGTAATTGCAGGAAAATCACGCCTGAGAGATTGAAGTGTTCATTGAGATCGAGGCCGGCAACAATTGAGATCAAACATGACTGACTTCGAGTAAGGCAATAACGGAATGGCGAGATATCAGTAACCGGTCGAAGATCCGGGCGGGAATCCCCGAACAGATCAAATTAAAGCGGTTATTAGTGTCAATCATGGGATCTACTTCCGTTATTAGAGTTATACCTTATTAAGGATTCCTCTATTATATAAAAAGGAATCCCATTCACTTGTAAAAAAAAATGATTATTCACTGATAAGAATATACATATACGTTGTTTTCTTTATTTTACTTACTGTTCATCGTTGTTTGTTCCATCCTCCATTGTTCTTATTAACTAACCTCGAGACTATCTCGAATCGAGGTCGAGGTATTATTTGCGGACCGGTTTGTTCTATTTTATTGTCCATTGTTTTTATTTAATTCGTTGTTTATCAATTGGTGATGGTTCAAATCATATATCCTTAAAATCACAATATAGGTTTAATTTTTACTCAATTTTTAGGGTAAACAGTTTGGCGCCCACCGTGGGGCTAAGGATAATAGTGATTGTTCAGTACCGATTCTGGTAAAACACACTATGTTACGCTTGTTCTTGTTAAGTATCTTTGCTTTCAGGTTAAAACATGCCAAACTCACAAAACGCATCCACACACGGTGACAATGGCCTCAGATTCTACGATGAAAACGAAAATGTGATTGCTCCAGGAGTCGAGGTACCACATGTTAATCTCGGTAAGGGTGTTCGACTGTCGGTACGGTACGGTACGGTATTTAGATATTTCGGTTCGGTATTTTTGGTATTCGGTTTTGTAAAATGCTATACCAATACCGTATCTAATTAAATTTAGTATGGTTCGATTTTCTCCTTTCGGTTTCGGTTTGGTAACTTCGGTTTATTCGGTTTGAATACTAACTAGTGCATAGAGTCATAGACGGTAATATTCTTAATTAAAGTAATCAAAAGTACAAACCTTAAAATGTTTG
Organism: Nicotiana otophora; assembly: GCA_000715115.1. Lineage (NCBI taxonomy): Eukaryota > Viridiplantae > Streptophyta > Magnoliopsida > Solanales > Solanaceae > Nicotiana > Nicotiana otophora. The sequence continues at coordinate 76,088 of AWOL01S0010045.1, forward strand.
TTGACATAAGTTTTGTCCAAAACTAGCATATACCAACCTAGAGAGAGAAACCTTAGAGAAATGTCTTGTTAATTGCTTAGAGTTAATTGATGAACTTAGAGAATAAAGGAAAGTAAAATTTTAGATTTCTTATACTTATGTTATAATTAATAAAATGTGTATTATGTAATATAATATATATTTCGGTACGGTATCGGTATTTCGGTATTTTATTTTAAAATACCAAATACCATACCTAATACCAATTTTTTTAAAAATCTAAACCAAATACCATACCGAATACCAAAATATCAAATACTGAATACCAAATTTTTGGTTTCGGTACGGTAATTCGGTATTTATCAAATTATGCACAGCCCTAAATCTCAGGGGAGCACCGATTACCAACCCAGTCGAAGTCAGTTCGCACGTTGCTCTAAACGCGAACCTAGGCACAAATCTCGATTGGAGTGTACGCACAGAAGGCCGATCTAGTGGCCAAGGAACACAGGGCAGAGGAGACGAAGGAGTCAATCTCCAAGTGATATTCGAGATGCTTCTGGCTCAGCAAGCCTCTACTGCTTAGTTACAAAATTAACATAGAGCTCCGAATAGGGTCGAGCCGAAAACTACCCGCCATGCAGAGCCAGTACCGGAAAGGTAGAATGGTAATGAATCGGGGGTTGATCCTACGGTAATGAAAATGCTCGAAGAGCTCACCAAAATAATTGAATCAGGGGAGAAGAGAATCGAAGCCAACGATAAAAAATGGAGACATACAAATCTCGAGTTGATCAGATACCGGGGGCACCGCCAATCTTGAAAGGGATAGATTCGAAGAAGTATGTACAAAAGTTATTTCCTCCAAGTGCGGCTCTGAAGCCTAGTCCAAAGAAGTTTAGTATGCCAGACATACCCAAATATAATGGGACCACCGATCCCAACGAGCATGTTACTTCATATACATGCGCCATCAAGGGTAACGATTTAGAAGATGATGAAATTGAATCTGTGCTGTTAAAAACAATTTGGAGAGACCCTTTCGAAGGGAGCAATGATTTGGTATCACAACCTGTCACCAAATTCCATCGACTTATTTGCCATGTTAGCAGATTCTTTTGTAAGAGCACATGACGGGGCCATAAAGGTCACAACAAGGAAATCGGACCTTTTCAAGTTAAGACAAAGGGATAATGAAATGCTGAGGGAGTTCGTGTCCCAATTTCAAATGGAACGCATGGAGTTGCCACCAGTCACAGATGATTGGGCCGTTCAATCTTTCACCCAAGGGTTGAACGAGCGGAGTTCAATAGCATCACGTCAGTTGAAACAAAATTTGATCGAGTATCCAGTTATAACTTAGGCAGATGTGCATAATCGATATCAATCGAAGATCAGGGTCGAGGACGACCAATTAGGAGCCCCTTCCAGTTCAGTACATTCAAACAGGTCCATAGTTAAAAATCAGAGGGACGTCGATAGGGAGCCTAGGTCGAACAGAGACCGATATCAACCATATACCGCATATCGAAAGAACAATGGTTCAGGATGCAATTCCGCCCGGAATGATCAAAGAAGTGATTGAGGACAGAATTCTTGGGGACTTATGAGCAAAAGTGGTTTTGACAAGTATGCCGATCCCACAGAGGCACCTCGGTTATTGGAATATAACTTTAGCTTCGATGCATCGGGCATTGTATCGACAATCGGAAGGATCAGAGATACTAGGTGGCCCAGACCCATACAAACCGATCCTTCCCAAAGAAACCCAAATTTGATGTGCAAGTATCATGGCACGCATGGTCACAAAACCGAGGATTGCAGGCATCTAAGGGAGGAGGTAGCCTGTCTATTCAATGAGGGCCACCTTCGAGAGTTCCTCAGCGATCGAGCCAAGAATCATTTCAGAAAAAGGGACGCCAATAGGAAAAATGAATAAGAGGAACCCCAACATGTCATTCAGATGATCGCTGGTGGGGTCGATATTCCACAGGGACCCATATTCAAACGTACTAAGGTATCAATCACTAGGAAAAAACGAACCCGAGATTATGTGCCCGAAGGCACTTTATTATTCAACAACGAAGAAACAGAAGGCATTTCTCAGCCCCACAACGACGCTCTGGTAATTTCCATCTTATTGAATAAAGTTCAAGTTAAGCATGTTTTAGTGGATCCAGGTAGCTCGGCGAATATCATCCGATCAAGGGTCGTAGAGCAGCTCGGCCTACAAAATCAAATCGTACCCGCAGCTCGGGTCTTAAACGGCTTCAATATGGCCAGTGAAACAACTAAAGGGGAGGTTATTCAACTGGTGAACATGGTTGGAACCATTCAAGATACCAAGTTCCACGTAATTGAGGGCCACATGAGGTACAATGCCCTGCTCGGAAGGCCTTGGATCCACAATATGAGGGCGGTTCCTTCGACTCTCCACCAAATGATGAAATTCCCGATGTCGAACGGTGTAAAAACAGTATATGGGGAGCAACATGCTGCAAAGGAAATGTTTGCGATCGATGAGGTAACACCAATATCGACACTATCAACCTCGGAAAGATCGAGCATCAAAGGTAAACAGGAAGTCAAATAGTAATCACAGCCATCAGCCTCGACCGAATCGGGGAAGCAGGAGATAGAAGAAGAATAGGAGGATTTTTTGACCCCTCGGACTTTTATTGTTCCCGAAGATTCTGACGCCACCAAATCAATGGTTGAAGAGCTGGAACAGGTTATATTGATCGAGTATCTGCCCGAGCGAAAGGTATACCTAGGAATGGGATTAACCTCCGAACTCAGGAAAAAGCTTATTGAATTTCTTATTGATAACATAAATTGTTTTGCTTGGTCCCATTTAGACATGACAGGGATCCCACCGGAAATAATGACGCATCGGCTAAGCCTGGACCCTAGGTTCAAACCGGTGAAGCAAAAAAGAAGACTTTAGTCCGAGGTAAAGCACGCATTCATAAAAAATGAGGTAACTAAACTTCTCAAAATAGGGTCCATTCGGGAAGCGAAATATCCCGAATAGTTAGCCAATGTAGTTGTAGTCCCTAAAAAAAGGGAACAAACTTAGAATGTGTGTAGATTATAAGGATTTAAACAAGGCGTGCCCCAAAGATTCTTTTTCGCTGCCTAACATCGATCGCATGATCGATGCCATGGCTGACCAAGAGATCCTTACTTTTCTCGATGCCTATTCCGGGTACAATCAAATCCAAATGAACCCGGAGGACTGAGAAAAGACTTTATTTATCACCAAGTATGGAACATATTGTTATAATGTAATGCCCTTCGGGCTAAAAATGCAGGAACTACTTACCAACGCCTAGTAAATAAAATGTTCGAAGAACAAATAGGTAAATCAATGAAAGTTTATATTGATGACATGCTAGTTAAGTCCCTGCGCGCAAAGGACCATTTGCCTCATTTGCAGGAAACGTTCGAGATTTTAAGGAAATACAACATGAAGCTCAACCCCGAGAAATGTGCTTTCGGGGTTGGTTCGGCTAAGTTCCTTGGCTTAATGGTGTTGAATCGGGGAATCGAGATCAACCCTGATAAAATCAAGGCCATCGAAGACATCACGGTCGTGGACAGTGTAAAAGCCATGCAGAGGCTAACTTGACGGATAGCTACCTTAGACCGATTCATTTCGAGGTCGTCGGATCGAAGCCACAGATTTTTCTCTCTACTCAAAAAGAAGAACGATTTCGCTTGGACCTTGGAATGCCAACAGGCATTAGAGGAATTGAAGCGATACCTATCGAGCCCACCACTGCTTCACACTCCAAAGGCAGATGAGAAACTTTACTTGTACTTGGCAGTATCAAATATCGCGGTAAGTGGTGTCCTAGTTCGAGAAGAGCAAGGTATATAATTTTCCGTTTATTATATAAGTCGAACCTTAGGAGAAGCAGAAACTAGATATCCGCACTTGGAGAAATTGGCACTTGCACTGATAAGCGCCTCTAGAAAGTTAAGACCATACTTTTAATGGCACCCCATATGTATATTAACCACTTACCCACTTCGTAATATTTTGCACAAGCCCGAACTATCGGGCCGATTGGCCAAATGGGCTGTCAAACTCAGTGGGTACGATATCGAATATCAACCCCGGATGGCCATAAAGTCTCAAATTTTAGCGGACTTCGTGGCCGATTTCATGCCAACCCTCGTACCCGAAGTTGAAAAGGAACTTTTGTTAAAATCGGGTACATCATCTGGGGTATGGACCCTCATCACAGATGGTGCTTCGAATGTGAAGGGGTCCGGGCTAGGCATCATTTTGAAGCCGCCCACGGGTAGCACTATTAGGAAATCAATCAAAACTTCTAGATTGACTAACAATGAGGTCGAGTACGAGGCCATGATTGCAGGTCTTGAACTAGCTAAAAGATAGGGAGCAGAAGTCATTGAATCCAAGTGTGACTCTTACCGGTGGTGAAATAAGTAAACAAAACCTTCGAAGTTCGAGAGGATAGAATGCAAAGGTATTTGGACAAACTGCAGGTAACTTTGCACTGTTTCAAGGAATGGACTTTGCAGCATGTACCTCGAGAACAAAACAGTGAGGCCGATGCACTTGCAAATTTGGGGTCATCGGTCGAGGAAGATNTTTGCAGCATGTACCTCGAGAACAAAACAGTGAGGCCGATGTACTTGAAAATTTGGGGTCATCGGTTGAGGAAAGTGAGATTAGCTCGGGGACTGTCGGTCAACTCTTGAGATCCGTGATCGAGGAAGGTCATGCCGAGATAAACTCTACAAGCTTAACCTGGGATTGGAGGAATAAATATATTGAATACTTGAAGAACGGAAAGCTCCCATCGGACCCTAAAGAGTTGAGGGCCCTACGAACCAAAGCTGCTCGATTCATATTGGTTGAAGATGGAACATTATACAGAAGGATATTCGATGGACCATTGGCAGTATGCTTAGGACCAGGAGACACTTATTATGTTTTACAAGAGGTCCACGAAGGCACTTATGGGAACCACTCCGGCGCTGAATCACTGATTCACAAAATTATTAGAGCAGGATACTACTGGGATAGCATGGAAAAAGACACTAAGGAGTTTGTTCGAAAATGTGATAAATGTCAAAGGTTTGCACCGATGATCCATCATCCCTGAGAACAACTTCATCCAGTCCTATCCCCATGGCCATTCATGAAATAGGGGATGGATATCGTCAGTCCTCTGCCATCGGCCTCGGGTAAAGCTAAGTTTATTTTATTTATGACTGACTATTTCTCTAAATGGGTTGAAGCACAAGCGTTCGAGAAAGTGAGAGAGAAAGAGGTTATAGACTTCATCTGGGATCACATCGTATGTCGATTTGGGATACCCTCCGAAATAGTGTGAGACAATGGAAAATAATTTATCGGCAGCAAAGTGACAAAATTCCTCGAAGACCGAAAAATAAAAAGGATATTATCAATGCCGTATCACTCTAGTGGGAACGGACATGCCGAATCGACGAACAAGACTATCATTCAAAACCTAAAGAAAAGGTTGAACGACGCTAAGGGGAAATGGAGAGAAATTCTACCCGAAGTCCTTTGGGTATATCGAACAACATCAAAGTCCAATACGGGGGAAACCCCGTTCTCCTTAGTGTATGGCTCTGAAGCCTTGATTCCAATCGAAGTCGGGGAACCCAGTGCCAGGTTTCAACATACAACAGAAGAGTCAAATCACGAGGCTATGAATACTAGCCTCAAATTATTGGATGAAAAACGAGAAGCCACACTCGTTTGAATGGCTGCACAAAAGCAACAAATCGAAAGATACTACAATAGGAGAACCAACCTTCGCCACTTTAGAGTCAAGGACTTAGTCCTAAGGAAAGTCACCATCAACACTCGAGATCCTAATGAAGGGAAGCTCGGCCCAAATTGGGAGGGACCCTACCAAGTCATCGACATCATCGATCTTATAAGCTCGACACGATAGACGGCGAACAACTGCCAAATAATTGGATCATATCACTTCTCAAACAGTATTATTGCTAAGGTGTGACTTTATCCCCTTTTTTCATTTACATATTCTACACTAACTCACTGTAGGTGTTCAATCGAAGACATCGAGACCTCAGGTTTTAAAGCACGCGTTGCACTCTTTTTTCCTTAGATCGGTTTTTGTCCCAAGTGGGTTTTTCTGGCGAGGTTTTTAATGAGGCAACAATTATGTGCTACCTGAGGACAATTCAATTGTATCCAAGGCTTTTTTACAATCAACCTCGAATACTGGGGGAAGTCACCCCCGGATGTTACACTTTTGAGGAAAATACTTCGTGTCAAAGGGTCTCGACAGAGAAACTTTGTAATGGACCAAACGGTCGAATGAACCGTGTCCGTATAGATTAGTCGAGCCCCGATGGCAAAACATGTACGCACGTATAAATTATACAAAAGAAGCATTCTTTCTATATCAAACATCTTGTGTCTCAAAGAAAATTTTCTACTATACAAGCTCCATACTTATAATTTTGTGAGAAATGGCTCAAAGGCCAAGTGCAAATATACCTCTTACAATCGGTCGAAGTTGGGCATACCCGATTTCGTTGGCAGGGGAGTTTCCTTGAGGGTAACCTCATAATATATCGGGCTCGAGCTTGAAGATAGAACATCGCATATGAGAGATCAAAGTGTTCATTGAGATCGAGGCCGACAACAATCAAGATCAAACATGACTGACTTCGAGTAAGGCAATAACGGAATGGCGAGATATCAGTAACCGGTCGAAGATCCCAGCGGGAATCCCGGAATAGATAAAATCAAAGCGGTTATTAGTGCCAATCATGGGATCTACTTTTGTTATTAGAGTTGTACCTCATTTAGGATTCCTCTATTATATAAAAAGGGATCCCATTCACTTGTAAACAAAAATAATGATTATTCTATGATAAGAATATACATATACGTTGCTTTCTTTATTTTACTTATTGTTCATCGATGTTTGTTCCATCCTCCATTATTCTTATTAACTAACCTCGAGACTATCTCGAATCGAGGTTGAGGTATTATTTGCGGACCAGTTTGATTTATTTTATTATCTAATTTATCTATTTAATTCATTGTTTATCAATTGGTGCTGGTTCAAAATCATATATCCTTAAAACCACAATATAAGTTTAATTGTTACTCAATTTTTAGGGTAAACAGGCTTAAAGGAAAGATATGACAACTGAAAGTTGGTCACTCTTCCGCAAGCACGATATGATTTGGCTCATCTAAGGCTCCAAGACTTTAAGTCTGTTTCTGAATATAATTCTACGATGTTCAGAATTACTTCCAAATTAAAACTCTGTGGAGATAGTATCACTGACTAGGATATGCTTTAAAAAGCGTTCACAACGTTTCATGCCTCCAATATGGTCTTGCAACAGCAGTACCGAGAGAAAGGTTTCAAGAAGTACTCTGAGTTGATTTCTCTTCTCCTTGTGGCTGAACGAAATAACGACTTGCTTATCAGAAATCACGAAAATCGACCCACTGGGTCTACACCATTGCCTAAAGTGGATGAGGTGTATTCCCATTATGCTAAGAGTGGAAAAGGTCGTGGCCTTGTTCGTGGCCGTGGACAAGGAAGAAATTTTCCTAGTGTTAATCATTCCCCAAAGAAAAATAACTTCCAAAAGTGGAAAGGGAAAGATGAGAAGCCAAAGGCAAAGGTTCAGAAACTAAATGCTATCGTTGCAGTGGAAAAGGGCATTGGGCAAATATTTGTCGCATACCAAAATATTTGGTTGAGCTTTATCAAGTATCTCTAAAGAATAAAGGCCCTGAAGCTAATTTTATCTCTGACAATGAATTTTACATCACCCACTTGGATGTGGTAGATTTCTTTGAGCACCCTGATGGAAAAATAAACCACTTGATCGGTGATGGATCTGTGGTTAAAGATGATTGAGTAGTTTAATTTTTATTTTTGCCTATTCGTAGTAGCTAATGAATAAATATTATGTAATTTTTATTGCGCTTAATAATACTGCTTATGTAGTTCTTAAAAATATATGTATTTTCGAAATAAATAAATAAATAAATGAAAATTCAATGTTTCACAAATCTCACAAACGAGGGGTAATATCTAATTAATTAGTATCCTAGTCTAAGTGATCTTTTAACACTTTTGATTTTCCTTTCCGTTACTTTAATTCTCTTTAAGAAAAAGTTTACAAGTACCCTGAAATAACTTTTGTTACTTGACCCTCAATTCCCATCTTTCTTTGAAAAAAAAAGAAGAAAAAATAATCTAGTACATCGGGACCTCAATGTTTCCATGGATAAAATATTAGGAATAAAGAAAAGAGAAGCAGCTAAGTATGTTCTTTTCTTACACAAATCAATTATTTTTCATGCAATGTGTAGGAAAATGTAAATAACTTATACATGTAAATAATTTTGTTGTAGTTGTATTAGTCATATGTGTAATGTACTTATAACTGTATTATTTTTGCTACGTAATTATTTGTATCATAATTAAAATTTGCTCAAAGTTTCATTAAAAGGTCACTATTGAATCATTGGTTTAACTTTATTTATTTTTTTTCTCTGAAAATACTAATATCTATTCATATACTTCTTTTTGTATGTCAAATCATGGGAAGCAAATATGGATATCTCTCAAAGAAAATTTGGATCAAAGTTAAAGTGCAAAAATATTTGCTTAATTGATTCATGTACGACACATACAATATTCAAAAAGAAAAAATATTTCTCTCATTTAAGTATGTGTAAGGCAGATGTTACTATAGTTTCTGGTAGTAGTAATCTAATTGAAGGCTCTGGAAGAGCTAATATAACTCTGCCTAATGAAACAATACTTATTATAGAGAATGCAATGTTCTCCTCCAAGTCCAAGAGGAACTTGTTGAGTTTTAAAGATATCCGTCGAAATAAATTTTATATTGAGACAATAGATGAGAATAATATCGAATATCTCATCGTCATCAAGAATGTCTCTGGCCAGAAAAGGGTTATTGAGAAGTTTCCGTCTTTATCTTGTGGGCTGTATTGGATAAGAATTAGTGCAATTGAGGCACATTATATCGTAAACCAAAAGGTTACTGATTCCAATACTTTTGTAATTTGGCATGATCGATTGGGACATCCTGGATCAATTATGATGAGACGAATTAAAGAAAACTCAAATGGGCATCCATTAAAGAATTTAAAGATTCTTTCAAATAATGAATTTTCTTGAACTTCTTCTTATCAAGGAAAGTTAATTATTAGACCATCACTAACAAAGGTTGGGATTGAGTCCCATGCGTTTTTGGAATGTATACAAGGGGATATTTATGGACCTATTCACCCACCTAGTAGGTCATTTAGATATTTTATCGTCTTAATAGATGCATCTTCTATATGGTCTCATGTGTGCCTATTGTCATCTCGCAACCTGGCATTTGCAAAATTAATGGCTCAAATAATTCGATTATGGGCACAGTTTCCTGATAATCCAATTAAGTCTATTCGACTTGATAATGCTGCTAAGTTTTCATCCCAAGCATTTAATGATTATTGCTTATCAATTAGGATAAAAGTGGAACATCTTGTAGCTCATGTTCACACTCAAAATGGTCTTGCAGAGTCTTTGATTAAACGTCTATAATTGATAGCAAGATCGTTACTCATGAAAACGAGATTACCCACTTCTGTTTGGGGTCATGCCATTTTGCATGCAGTAATGCTAGTTCGTCTTAGACCGACAAATTATCATAAATATTCCCCGCTGCAATTAGTTTTGGGTCATGAACCTAATATATCCCATTTAAGAATTTTTTGGGTGTGCAGTATATGAGCCTGTAGAACAGCCATATCGCACCAAGATGGGTCCCCAAAGAAGGTTAGGAATATATGTTGGGTTTGAATCGCCCTCCATTATTCGCTACCTCAAAACATTAACGGGAGATTTATTCACTGCTCGATTTGCAGATTGTCGATTCGATGAGGCATTTTTCCCAAAATTAGGGGGAGAAAATGGTGAAATCAAACGGAAAATTTCGTGAAAAAATCCATCATTGTCTCATCTTGATCCACGTGCCTCTATTTGTGAAAAAGAGGTACAAAAGATTATTCATTTGCAGAAAATAGCAAATCAAATGCCAAACGCATTTACAGATCTAAAAAGGATAATAAAATCACATATCCATGCAGAGAATGTTTCAATCCATATGGATGTCCCTGTTTGACAATCTTCTAGTGTTATAGCTAATGAGTCAAAAGCACGCCTAAAGCGTGGCAGACCATTGGTTTCTAAGGATTGAAATCCTAGAAAAGGAAAAATAAATGATCAAGATGACACTACGAATGAGTCTCATAAAGAAACCCATGATTTAACTAATCCTGAGATTCATGAGAAAATCAATGAGACTGAGACTTAAGAAAATAAGAAACTATCAATAAACCTAATCGATATTGAGACAGATTTGAATCGATTGAATATAGTTGTGAATTATCTCTTTGCATACAATGTTGCATCTAGCATTATTCAAGATAATGAGGATCTTGAACCTCAATCCGTTGGAGAATGTCGACAAAGACATGATTGGCCAAAATGGTAAGAAGCAATCCAATCTGAGTTGGATTCACTTGCGAAACGTGAAGTTTTTGGGTCTGTAGTCCAAACAGCTAATAGTGTTAAACCTGTTGGCTATTAATGGGTCTTTGTACGTAAAGAAAAAATGAGAAAAATAAGGTACAAAGATATAAGGCACGCCCTGTTGCACAAGGATATTTACAAAGGCCTGGTGTCGATTATGAAGAGATGTATTCTCCTGTTATAGTTGCTATAACATTCCGTTATCTCATTAGTTTTGTTATCCATGAAAATCTTGACATGCATTTAATGGATGTGGTTACAGCCTACCTTTACGGCTCACTTGATAATGAGATATATTGCGATGACCCAAAAGGTCATCTATAAATTTAATAAATTATTTCTGTGTTCTGAGATCTCAAATAGCACTATTCATCATTCCTCGACTTGCGTGCATAGCCCGTAAATTTTTTCGGTAAGGTTTTATGTGAAAAATTGATTAAAATATGAAATAGAGCTTTAAAACACAATTGGGATTACTTTGGCCAATATTTTGAGCAAACGGACTCGGATCAGTAATTTAACAGTTCCGGTAGGTCCGTGTCGTGATTTGAAACTTGGGTGTATGCCTGAATCGAATTTGGAGGTCCCTAGCTCGAGTTATCGGATGTTGTCGAAATTTTTAAGTTTAAAGGTTTAATAATTTAAGAGATTTTACTAATGTTTGACTTTGTTTAACCGGGTCCGTATTTTGATTCCGGAACCCTGTATAGATCCATTACTATATTTATGACTTGTCTGCCAAATTTGGTGAGAAACGGAATTGGTTTGACGTGATTCGGACGTCCGGTTGTTAAAAATAGAAATTCTAAAGTTTTCTTAAAAATTTAATTTGATTTGGTGTCCAATTCATAGTTCTAGGTGTTATTTTGGTACTTTGATTGCACGAGCGAGTTCGAATAAAGTTTTTGGACTAGTGTGCATATATGGTTTGGGACCCCGAGGGGCTCGGGTGAGTTTCGGACGAGTTTTGGACCATTATTTTTTGTTCAAGAACAGATGGCTGGAAATCTGGTATTTCCCAGTTCTGGTTTCCTTCTATGCGATCGCGTGGCTTCATCCGTGATCGCAAAGGTTTATTGAGCACTGATGAAAATTTATACTATGCGATCGCATAGTATTGTCCGCGATCGCACAGCTGGAGAAGCTAAGGCATCGCGAATGAGTGGGCAAAGCCGCGATCATGAAGAAGGAGTGGGGCAGAAGCTGTAGCACGCGATTTGTGCTATGCGATCGCATTCAGCCGTCCGTGATCGCGTAAGGCTGGGAAATGATACTTCGCGTTCGCATAAGCTCTTCTGCATATGCGAAGAGCAAAAGATTTGGCAGTTGTGCAATTGTGTTATGCGATCGCGAAGGAATTTCTGCGATCGCATAGGGTGAAAACTTGGGCAAACAGAACTTATGTTCTGTAAATGAAATTTCGCCCCATTTTCTATCATTTACGATTTTGAGCTTGGGTAAGACAATTTTTGGGCGATTTTTACGGAAAAATATCGGGATAACTGTTCCTTATCCTATATTTATTATATTTCATAATTCCATACTCATTTACATCATGAATCCGTGAAATTATGGAAGAAAAATCAGATTTTTATAAAATCTTCCAAAAATGCAAAATTAAGATTTGAAGGTCAATCCGATGTCAGAATTCGATGATTTTTGTGTGGTTGAACTCGTATTAGAATCGGTGTTCAGATTTTGTGAGTTTTTTTTAGATTCGAGATGTGGGCCCCACTATCGATATTTTAAAAATATATTTCGGATTTTAATTCGAAAAATTAGTAAATTTATATTGAATCAATTCTTACGATTTGTATTGAGTATATTGAATTGTTTATGACTAGATTTGAGGATTTCGGACACAAATTCGCGAGGCAAAGGTTTATTGGAATCTTGAATTTGGTTGCAAGGCGAAGTAACTGTCGTGGTTAACCTTGACTTGAGGGAATATGATTTATTTGTCTATTTGTTACATGATTTAATGTGTGGGTACACTGTATATGTGAGGTGGCGAGTACTTATGCGTTGTGGTTGAGTCAAAGCATTCTGGAGGAATTTATTTTATTTTGAATAATTGCTATTTAATTAAGATATTTCTGCTTAAGTTTATTATGGATTATTGGATCATTATTCATGAAATTTTTTATTGATTTAATTATTATTGAATATGGTGAGAAAGAGTGTAAAACTACGAAGGGTGATGCCGTGCTATTTTTATTATTTATACTATCATTATCATGGTGAGAAAGAGGGTAAAAGCACGAAGGGTGTTGCCGTATTATTTTTAAGTGTAAAAGCTCGAAGGGTGTTGCCGTGCCATTTTCAGAGAGTATAAAAGCACGAAGGGTGATGCCGTGCCAAAAGACAGTTAAAGCACGAAGGGTGATATCATGCCAATTTTATTATTTATTTATAAATTTATGGGAGAATGAGAGTAAAAGCACGAAGGGTGGTGTCATGCCATTTTCATATTATCACTTGCTCATTTTACTGTTGAGGAATTAATTGGCTGCTAAGTGATAATTTTCCTACTAAAATTATTATATCATCCCCCTTCGCATGTTCCCTTCCAAATTTATATAGTTTTATTTATTGTATTTATTGTTGCTTCGTATTTGTATATACTTATATAGGTTGTTTATGTATGTGTCCCTTCATAACCTCGTCACTACTTCGTCGAGGTTAGGCTCGACACTAACGGAGTACATGGGGTCAGTTGTACTCATACTATACTCTGCACTTCTTGTACAGATTTTGGAGTTGGTCCCAGTGGCGTACCATAGAGTTGCTCGGATTCAACTATTCAGAGGAGACTTAAGGTAAACCTGCACAGCATTCGCAGTTCTGAAGTCTCCTTCTATCTTATCTTAGATGTGTATTATCTTTCAAACAGCTTGAATTTTATTCAGACCTTTATTTGTATGATTCTAGTAGCTTGTGCACTTGTGACACCAGATTCGGGGGTGTATTTGAATGGTTCGTTTGTTATGGTCTTCCATAATTTATTTTAGTAATTGACTTCCGTTAAATTTAATTTGTTTAAAAGTAGTTAAGATTATTCTAACGTTGGCTTGAGAAGCAAGTGAAAATTTAGGCGCCATCACGGTCCCGAAGGTGGAAATTTTGGGTCGTGATAGTTGGTATCAGAGCACTAGGTTACTTAGGTCTCACGAGTCACGAGCAAGCTTAGTAGAGTTTGAAGGATTGGTACGGAGACGTCTGTACTTATCTTTCAAAGGCTATGAAGTTTAGGAACAATATCACTTCTTCCTTATTTTGTCGTGCGAATTTATTCTATCATCGATGATTGAACCATTCTATTCTTATTCTCTTGCAGATGGCGAGAACCCATAATACATCTACCGACGGACAGGGACCGGAGTCCATGGTGGCAACTATGACTAGGGGTTGAGGCCGAGGCCGAGGTCGTGCTAGAGGCCAAGATAGAGGCAGAAGCAGAGCTCAAGCTAGAGCTCGAGCAGCAGCAACCATAGTAGAACCTCAGGTGGATATTCAAGAGGAGGTTCCAGTTCAGACAGTACCGGTTGGGCCAATTCAGGTTTCAGAAGGATTCATAGCTACTCTAGTGCTTCAGGACGTTCTGGTCTATTTGGTGAGTCTTATGGAGGGCGTGGCCCAGAATGGTACATTTCTAGTGGCACCAACCGTCTCACAGGCTGAGAGAGGAGCACAAACTCCCATTACTCCCGCTCCGGAACATATGGCTCCCCAGTATCATGCTCCAGCAGCCCCGCCAGTTGGGGTAGTTCAGTCAGTTATTACGGCACAGGATGGTGATAGGCCCGCCATGTCTTCTAAGGCCTTATTGAGACTGGACAAGTTTACTAAGCTCTTTCCAGTTCACTTCAGTGGTACACCTTTTGGGGACCCATGGGATTATCTTGCCCGCTGCCATGAGGTATTGCGGAACATGGGTATAGTTGAGACCAATAGGGTCGATTTTGCTGTATTTCAGATGACGGGTTCCGCCAAGAGGTGGTGGAGAGATTATCCATTGACCAGACCAGTTGGATCGCCTGCATTGACCTGGGAGCAGTTCTCACGGCTATTTCTAGAAAAGTTACTCCATATCACATTGAGAGAGGATTACCGCAGGCAATTTGAGCATCTATAGCAGGGCAGTATGACTGTTACTTAGTACGAGGCCCGTTTTGTGGATTTAGCCCATCATGCTCTCCTTTTACTACCTACGGAATGAGAGAGAGTGAGGAGGTTTATTGAGGGACTCACTCACCCTATCAGGCTTCAGATGGCCAAGGAGACCGGAAGAGAGTTTTCCTTTCAGGCCGCTGCTAATGTTGTGAAGAGGATCGGGATGGTTCTTGCATAGGATAAAGGGCAGGGGTCTGATAAGAGGCCTCGTCAGTTTGGTGGGTTCAGTGGTGCCTCGTGTGGAGGCAGGGGTAATTTTGGTAGAGGCCATCCTCCTAGGCCGTTTCATTCAGCGCTCCAGGCATCCCACAGTGCTTCAGGTAGTTACGACCCTTATATGTCTCATTCCGACCAGCTAGCTTACAGTGCACCACCAGCTCCTATTAATGCATCTCCGATCTGGAGTCATTAGAGTGGTTATCCGGGTCGACATGGCCAGTTCCAGGGTCAGCAGTCACAACAGCCAAAGACCTGTTATACTTATGGTGATCCGAGACACATTGCTAGATTTTGCCCTCGTGTATCGGGCAGTTCATAGCAGCAGAGTTCCATGCTATGGTTCCAGCACCAGCTGTTCCCCCAGTCGCCCAGCCAGCTAGGGGCAGGGGTCAGACAGCTAGAGGTGGAGGTCGGGTCCTTAGAGGTGGAGGCCAGGGAGTTGGAGGCTGTCCCAGGGACGCGGTTCAGAGTGGTGCGGCCCAGCCTCGATTTTATACTTTTCCAACTAGGCCTGAGGCCGAGTCATCTGATGCAGTGATCTCAGGTATTGTTCTAGTTTGCCATAGAGATGCTTCAGTTCTATTTGATCTAGGATCTACTTATTCTTATATGTCATCCTATTTTGCTTCATATCTAGTGATGCCTCGTGATTCTCTGAGTGCTCAGGTATGTGTGTCCACTCCGGTAGGAGATTCTATCGTGGCAGATCATGTCTATCATTCGTGTGTGGTTACTATTGGGAGTCTTGAGACTAGTGTGGATCTTCTACTTCTTGATATGGTAGATGTTGATGTCATCTTGGGTATAGATTGGTTATCACCGTATCATGCTATATTGGATTATCATGCCAAGACGGTGACCCTAGCCATGACAGGGTTACCTCGATTAGAGTGGAAAGGAACTCCTGTCCATTCTACAAGCAGGGTTATTTCTTATGTAAAAGCTCGGCGTATGGTCGAGAAGGGGTGTCTAGCTTATTTGGCTTATATTCGCGATCCAGTGCGGAAGTTCCGTCTATGAATTGAGTTCCAGTTGTCCGTGAATTTCCAAATGTATTTTTGCAGATCTGTCAGGGATGTCACCCGACAGAGATATTGACTTCTGTATTGATTTAGCTCCGGGCACTCAGCCTATTTCTATCCCACCATACCGTATGGCCCCGCCAGAGTTTAAAGAATTGAAGGAGCAGTTACAAGACTTGCTTGATCAGGGATTCATTAGACCCAGTGTCTCGCCCTCGGATGCACCAATTTTATTTGTAAAGAAGAAAGATGGTTCAATGCTAATGTGTATAGATTATCGGCAGTTGAACAAGGCCACTATCAAAAACAAGTATCTGTTGCCAAGAATTGATGACTTATTCGATCAGCTTCAGGGTGCCAAGGTGTTTTCAAAGATCGACTTGAGGTCTGGTGAGCATTAGTTGAAGATTAGGGCATCTGATGTCCCTAAGACAGCTTTTCAGACTCGGTATGGGCATTACGAATTCCTAGTGATGTCATTTGGGCTGACAAATGCCCCAGCAGCATTTATGGATTTGATGAATCGGGTGTTCAAGCCTTATTTAGACTCTTTTGTGGTTGTGTTCATTGATGATATCTTCATTTACTCCAGCAATTGAGAGGATCATGAGCAGCACCTTCGGATTGTGCTTCAGACTTTGAAGAATAATCAATTATATGCTAAATTTTCAAAATGTGAATTTTGGTTAGACTCAGTTGCCTTTTTAGGGCATGTAGTATCTGCTGAAGGCATAAAAGCGGATCCTAAAAAGATTGAGGCAGTTTAGAATTGGCCTAGACCTACTTCAGCTACAGAGAACCAGAGTTTCCTGGGTTTGGCAGGTTATTATCACCGGTTTGTGGAGGGGTTTTCATCTATAGCATCTCCATTGACCAAATTGACCTAGAAGTGTGCCCCATTTAGATGGTCAGAGGAGTGTGAGTTGAGCTTTCAGAAGCTCAAGACCGCTTTGACTACAGCGCCAGTGTTGGTATTACCCACAGTTCAGGATCTTATACGGTGTATTGTGACACATCTCGCATTGGTCTTGGTGCAGTATTGATGCAAGATGGCAGGGTGATTGCATATGCATCGCGGCAGTTAAAAGTTCATGAGAAGAATTATTTTGTTCATGATTTAGAATTGGCAACCATTGTTCATGTGCTGAAGATTTGGAGGCATTACTTTTACGGTGTCTTGTGTGAGGTATTTACTGATCATCATAGCCTTCAGTATCTGTTCAAACAAAAAGATCTCAATTTGAGGCAGAGAAGATGGTTGGAGCTGTTGAAAGACTATGATATCACCATTTTGTATCACCCCGGAAAGGCCAGTGTGGTGGCCGATACTTTGAGTAGAAAGGCTATGAGTATGGGCAGCCTTGCGTATATTCCGGTTGGTGAGAGACCGTTAGCTGCAGATGTTCAAACTTTGGCCAATCTATTCGTGAGGTTAGATGTTTCAGAACCCGATCGGGTTCTAGCTTGCACAGTCACTCGGTCTTCTTTATATCAGTGTATCAGAGAGCGACAATATGATGATCCTCATTTGCTTGTCCTTAAGGATACGGTGCAGCACGGTGATGCCAAACAGGTTACTGTGGGGGAAGGTGGAGTTCTGCGAATGCAGGGTGTATTTGTGTGCCTAATGTGGATGGACTTCATGAATTAATTCTTGAAGAGGCACACAGTTTCCGGTATTCTATTCATCCAGGTGCCGCTAAAATATATCAAGATCTACGGCAATATTATTGGTGGAGGAGAATGAAGAAGGATATAGTTGCATATGTAGATCGGTGTCTAAATTGTCAACAAGTCAAGTATGAGCATCAGAGACCTGGTGGTTTGCTTTAGAAGTTAGAAATTCCTGAGTGGAAGTGGGAGCGTATCACTATAGATTTTGTTGTTGGGCTCCCACGGTCTCAGTGAAAATTTGACGCAGTTTGGGTCATTGTGGAGAGGTTGACCATGTCAGCACATTTCATTCCAGTGGCAGTTACATATTCTTCAGAGCGGTTAGTTGAAATTTACATTCGTGAGATTGTCTGCCTTCACGATGTGCCCGTGTCTATTATCTCAGATCGAGGTACGCCATTTACCTCACACTTTTGGAGGGCTGTGCAGTATGAGTTAGGCACGCGGGTTGAGTTGAGTACATCATTTCATCCACAGACAGACGGGCAATCTGAGCGCATTATTCAGATATTGGAGTGTCATAGACTTTGGAGGTTCTTGGGATCAGTTCTTGCCACTTGCGTAGTTTGCCTATAATAACAGCTACCATTCGAGTATTCAGATAGCTCCATATGAAGCATTATATGGGAGACGGTGTCGTTCGCCTGTTGGCTGGTTTGAACCGGGAGAGGCTCGGTTGTTGAGTACCGATTTAGTATAAGATACCTTGGATAAGGTCAAGATTATTCAGGATCGACTTCGCACAGATCAGTCTAGGCAAAGGAGTTATGCCGACCGTAAGGTTCGTGATGTTGCATTCATGACTGGAGAAAGAGTATTGCTCCGGGTTTCACCTATGAAAGGTGTAATGAGATTCGGAAAGAAGGGCAAGTTAAGCCCTAGGTATATTAGACCCTTTGAAATTCTATAAAGGGTGGGCGAAGTAGCCTACAGGTTTGCATTACCACCTAGTTTATCAGCGGTTTATCCGGTGTTCCATGTGTCTATGCTTCGGAAATATCATGGTGATCCGTCCCATGTGTTAGATTTCAGCTCAGTCCAATTGGACAAAGATTTGACTTATGAAGAGGAGCCGATAGCTATTCTAGCCCGGCAAGTCCGACAGCTAAGGTCTAAGAGTTATCCTTCAGTTTGGGTGCAATGGAGAGGTCAATCAAGTGAGACAGCTACCTAGGAGTCCGAGTAAGACATGCGGAGTAAATATCTACACCTTTTCACCAGCTCAGGTACTTTTCTAATTTCGTTCGAGGACGAACATTTGTTTTAGAGGTGGAGAATGTGATGATCCAAAAGGTCATCTATAAATTTAATAAATTATTTATGTGTTCTAAGATCTCAAATAGCACTATTCATCATTCCTCGACTTGTGTGCACAGTTCGTAAATGTTTTCAAAAAGGTTTTATGTGAAAAATTGATTAAAATGTGAAATAGAGCTTTAAAACTTAATGGGTAGACTTTGGTCAACATTTTGAGAAAACGGATCTGGATGAGTGTTTTGACAGTTTCGGTAGGTCCGTATTATGATTTGGGACTCAAGCATATGCCCGGAATCAAATTCGGAGGTCCCTAGCTCGAGTTATCGCATGTTGTCGAAATGTTTAAGTTTAAAGGTTTAATGACTTAAGAGATTTGACTAATATTTGACTTTGTTAATACTGGATATGTATTTTGGTTCCGGAATCCGGTATAGCTCCATTACTATATTTATGACTTGTCTGCCAAATTTGGTAAGAAACGGAGCTGGTTTGACTTGATTCGGACGTCCGGTTGTTAAAAATAGAAATTCTAAAGTTTTCTTAAAAATTTCATTTGATTTGGTGTCCAATTCGTAGTTTTATGTGTTATTTTGATGTTTTGATTGTGCGAGCGAGTTCGTATGAAGTTTTTGGACTGGTGTGCACATATGGTTTGGGACCCTGAGAGGCTCGGGTGAGTTTCGGACGATTTTCAGACCATTTTGTTTTTTCAAGAACAAATGGCTGGAAATCTGGTATTTTCCAGTTCTAGTTTCCTTCTATGCGATCGCGTGGCTTCATCCGCGATCGTAAAGGTTTATTGAGCACTGATGAAAATTTGTACTATACGATCACATAGTATTGTCCGCGATCGCACAGTTGGAGAAGCTAAGGCATCGCGAACGCGTGGGCAAAGCCGCGATCGCGAAGAGAGAGTGAGGCAGAAGCTGTAGCACGTGATTTGTGTTATGCAATCGCATTCAGCCGTCCGCGATCGCGTAAGGATGGGAAATGGTGCTTCGCGTTCGCATAAGCTCTTCCGCGTTCGCGAAGAGCAAAAAATTTGGCAGATGTGCAATTGTGTTATGTGATCGCGAAGGAATTTCCGCGATCGCATAGGGTAAAAATCTGGGCAAATAGAACTTAAGTTCTGTAAATGGGATTTCGCCCCATTTTCTATCATTTACGATTTTGAGCTCGGGTAAGATAAATTTTGGACGATTTTCACGAAAAAATATCGGGGTAAGTGTTCCTTATCCTATATTGATTATATTTCATGATTTCATACTCATTTACATCATGAATCCGTGAATTTATGGAAGAAAAATCAGATTTTTATAAAATGTTCCAAAAATGTAAAATTAAGATTTGAAGGTCAATGCGATGTCGGAATTCGATGATTTTTGTATGGTTGAACTCGTATAGAAACGGGTGTTTGTATTTTGTGAGTTTTTAGATTCGAGATGTGGGTCCCACTGTCGATTTTTTTTAAATGAATTTCGGATTTTAATCTGAAAAATTAGTAAATTCATATTGAATCAATTCCTACGATTTGTATTAAGTATGTCAAATTTTTTATGACTAGATTTGAGGATTTCGGACACAAATTCGTGAGGCAAAGATTTATTGGAATCTTGAATTTGGTTGCAAAGCGAGATAAGTGTCGTGGTTAGCCTTGACTTGAGGGAATATGATTTATTTGTCTATTTGTTACGTGATTTAATGTGCGGGTACAACGTATATGTGAGGTGACGAGTACTTATGCGTTGTGTTGAGTCAAAGCATGGTGGAAAAATTTATTTTATTTTGAATAATTACTATTTAATTAAGATATTTCTGCTTAAGTTTATTATTGATTATTTGATCACTATTCATGAAATTATTTATTGATTTAATTATTATTGAATATGGTGAGAAAGAGTGTAAAAGCACGAAGGGTGATGTCGTGTCATTTTTATTATTTATACTATCATTGTCATGGTGAAAAAGAGTGTAAAAGCACGAAGGGTGTTGTCATGTTATTTTTTAGTGTAAAAGCATGAAGGCTGATGCCGTGCCATATTCAAAGAATGTAAAAGCACGAAGGGTGATGCCGTGCCAAAAGAGAGTTAAAGCACAAAGGGTGATGTCGTTCCAATTTTATTATTTATTTATAAATTTATGGGAGAATGAGAGTAAAAGCACGAAGGGTGGTGCCGTGCCATTTTCATATTATTACTTGCTCATTTTACTGTTGAGGAATTAATTGGCTGCTAAGTGATAATTTTTCTGCTGAAATTATTATATCATCCCCCTTTGCATGTTCCCTCCCAAATTTATAAAGTGTTATTTATTGTATTTATTATTGTTTCGTATTTGTATATACTTGTACAATTATTTATGTATGTGTCCCGACATAGCCTCGTCACTACTTCGTCGAGGTTAGGCTCGACACTTATATAGTACATGGGGTCGGTTGTACTCATACTACACTCTACACTTCTTGTGCAGATTTTGGAGTTGGTCCCAGCGGCGTACCACGGAGTTGCTCGGATTCAACTACTCATAGGAGACTTGAGGTAAAACTGCACAGCATTCGCAGTCCTGAAATCCCCTTCTATCTTATCTTAGATGTGTATTATCTTTCAAACGGCTTGAATTTTATTCAGACCTTTATTTGTATGATTCTAGTAGCTCGTGCACTTGTGACACCAGATTCGGGGATGTATTTGAATGGTTCGTTTGTTATGGTCTTATGCAATTTATTTTAGTAATTGACTTCCGTTTAATTTAATTTATTTAAAAATAGTTAAGATTATTCTAACGTTGGCTTGCCTAGCAAGTGAAATGTTAGGCGCCATCACGGTACCGAGGGTGGAAATTTCGGGTCGTGACATATACATGAAAATTTCCGAGAGATTTAAAGTGCCTGACGCACATAATTCAAAGTCCCGGGAAATGTTTTCAATCAAATTGCAAAGATCTTTGTTTGGTCTAAAGCAATCAGGAAGAATGTGTTATAACCGCCTTAATGAATATTTATTAAAGGAATGTTATATAAATGATGCCATTTGTCCTTGTGTTTTTATTATAAAGAAAATAACATTAGAGTTTATTGTACTTATTGTATATGTTGATAACATAAACCTTATTGGAACTCCTACAGAACTCCAAAAGGCAATTGATTATTTAAAAAAGAAATTCGAGATGAAAGATCTCGGAAAGACAAAATTATGTCTTGATTTGCAAATTGAACATTTGGCAAACGGGACTTTAGTTCATCAATCTGCCTACATAGAAAAGGTATTGAAATATTTTTACATGGATGGAGCACATCCATTAAATACTCCGATGATTGTTCGATCACTTGATGTGAATAAGGACCCGTTCCGACCTCAAGAAAAGAATGAAGAACTTCTTGGTCCTGAAGTACCATATCTTAGTGCAATTAGTGCACTAATGTATCTTGCTAAGACTACAAGGTGTGACATAACTTTTTCAGTTAATGTCTTAGCAAGATATAGCTCTACTCCTACAAGGAGACATTGAAATGGAATTAAACACGTATTGCGATATCTAAAAGGGACTACCGATGTGGTCTTATTTTATGGAAATGATTGCAGTCTCGATCTTGTTGGTTATGCCGATGCTGGTTATTTATCTGACCTACACAAGGCTCGATTTCAAACAGGTTATGTGTTTACATGTAGAGGCACTGCAATATCTTGACGATCGGCTAAGCAATCAATTGTGGCTATTTCATCTAATCATACTAAGATAATTTCTATTGATGAAGCAAGTCGAGAATGTGTATGGTTGAGGTCTATAATATACCTTATTCGAGACAAATGTGGTTTAAAGTGTGACAAACTACTCACAATTTTGTATAAAGACAATGCAGTATGCATAGCCCAATTGAAGGAAGGATTCATAAAAAGAGATGTGACAAAGCACATTTCACTAAAGTTATTTTTCACACATGATCTTCAAAAGAATGGTGATATCAAAGTGCATCAGATCCGTTCAAGTGATAATATGGCTGATTTGTTTACCAAATCTCTACCGACGTCAACCTTCAAGAAACTAGTGTACAAGATTGGGATGCGAAGGCTCAAGGATATGAATTGATGCTCTTATCATGGGGAGTTAATATGCGGTGTACTCTTTTTCTCTTACAAGGTTTTGTCCCACTGAGTTTTCCTTGCAAGGTTTTTAATGAGGCAACCAAAAAGAGTCTAAACATGTGTATTCTTTTTCCTTCACTAGGATTTGTTTTTCTAATAAGGTTTTAACGAGGCACATTATCTATGAACATCCAAGGGGAAATGTTATAAGAAATTATGGTGGATGTCTATCTTCCTCCATGATCTTCCTCTCAAATGCTTAATGACATATTCAATGACATATTTCTTCATTTTTCATGCCTATATAAAGACATTGTAATAGATGAAAAGAACACACAATTGAAGAAGAAATAAGAATCTCTTCCTTCTCTCTATCTCCATTTCTTGTTCATGTTTTACTAAATTACTTTTATTTCATAATAAAATATACGTTTAATAGCCAAAAAGATATTAGAAATGTTAGCATGTGCAACTCTAGAAGCACGCTAACAACACCCCGTCCAACTCGCAGATTTTTCTTCCCCGCCATTGCACCACCACTACATCGCTGCCGTCACCCATCCTACTCACACCTGAAAAATAAATTACCAAGAATTAGACTCACCAACCCTCGAAACAGCCTCATCCACCCCAAACTTTACACACCGAATCTAAGAAAGTAAGATCTAAAAGAAAGAAAGAGTGAGAGTGCATGAGACGTTAAATATATACACTTTATGTAAATATATTATATACACTGTAGATACACCTTTCATACAATATATATACATTATACATATACCTTTTATCAATACCCATGGTAACCACTATAATTCTTTACTTTCATTTTTTGTATAATACATGTTTAATCAATGTAAAATATATACACACTGATTATATACATATTATACAGTTATTATACACTGATTACACAACATATAAATGAAGGAGCATAGACAATAAAGGATGACCGGCGAACTTGGTCGATTTGTTTTCTCCGACAATGACCGTCCCTCCC
>AWOL01S0010045.1:101547-133749 GCA_000715115.1 Nicotiana otophora
CCCCAAACCAAATATTATCTTCTCTTAAAATCGATCCAAAAACATGTCATGCAATACTAGGTTTGAAAATGGACGACAAGCGAAAAAACACAGCAACCATAAGCCCTCAGAAGGGCAGAAAGCACTAGGAGAATGATCCAACTTTGGTAAAAATTTATCTAGCGAAAGTATGTTTTTTTGCATCCAAGTAAAGGAGGAGGAGATTGCGAAAGAAAAGGAGAGAAGAGAAAGAAGATGGCGTGTTGGTGGTTGCCGCAGTGGAATAGATGAAAAAAAGAAGAAAAAGCAAAGGAGTGAGCGGTGGTGATCGCTGATGGGTTGAAGAATGGAGAAGATGAGAAAAGAGGAAAAAGACATGAAAGATAAATATTAAGTGAGAGGCGACTGAAAGAGGAGAAAAGATGAGATTTAGGATTTGGATAATAATCTATATTATTTTAAAAACAGGAAGACTAAAGTTAAATTATAAAAATACCCTTTTAAATATATTAAATATTTTATTTTTATCTATTTATATTATTTTAAAAGTAGAAAGCTCTTGAGTCTAAAGCTGAATTAGAAAAATGCCCTTTTAAATATTCCTAAATATCCTACTTTTTAAAAAGAAAAAGAAAAATGATGCCCACAAATAACTCCCAACTAGCCAATGCAAAGAAAGAAAAACAGTTTTGAGGAGGGGACTATTGAGGAAGAGTTGCGATTTTACTCTCTTTAAAACTCACGCATCCCACTGATTGAGGAAGAGTTACAGTTTCATTCTTTTTAAAGATCAAGCACTTTACCTAAGAGTTGCGATTTTCTTCTCTTTTTTTCACCAAGAGTTGCGATTTCATTCTTTTAAAAAATCAAGTACTTTACCTATTTTCCTCTCCAGTGTATTTATGTTTTGCAACTTTTCATAGCCTAATTCAGATACTCTGGCTTCCTCCTTAACGCTAATTTTACCTCAACATACAATAATCCGCAGCCTCCATATAGCCTACGGTGGCATTTTATGACAATCAATACTTCTCCAATTAAATTATTTCTCCCAAGATGAACAGCAGGATCAAAAGACACCATCTTCTAAATTTTTTAAGGTTTGGGTTTAGTGAAACTTTGTAAATGATCAAGAATTAGGACCAATATGATATACATTGTGTTTTTGTCGGTACAATATATATTACTTGTATTATAGAGAAGGATAATTCATTATTCAAAGATATTGATGAAATTCTTTTATTAGGGATTGATTTTGCGATCGGCTTGTAAAAATTGAAATGATATATGGAGTACGACGATTCTTCGTTCCTAATGATTCTTGTGATTTTCAATTTCTTTGTAATTAATATTTATATATTGTCCAGCCAATGCATCACACCCCTTCATTAATAGTCTTATCAATCCTTTTCAATATTGGGAATTGAATTCCACTATCATAGCCTCTTGATTGAGACGAAATTTGATCCACGATTGTTATTTAAGATGAAATAGTTTTAAAACGAGGGTGAATGGGAAATGGAGGGAAAATAAAATTTTTGAATAAAATTTTAAGTTTCCCCCTCTTGCCAATGAGATATTGTCCCACATTATCCCTTGATGATTTTTTGTGGGTATATATATGTAAAGTCAAGTGATAATGTGTCGGATCCACTTACAAAAAGCCTAACTAGAGAGGTAGTTGAGAGATCATCAAGGGGAATGGGGCTATGGCCGAGAACAAGTCATTGTGGCGGTAACTCTACCTAGAAGACTGGAGATCCCAAGATCTAGGTTCAAGGAGATCAAACAAAGTCATTAATGACGGTTCAACATTATCAAATAAAATTTTAGTCCGTTCTCCTGATGAGACAATGTTCAGTACGTAGGATAAAGCATTAAGGCTTTTTAATGATTTCTAAATTTGATACGGGGTATATCAAATAGTGTATCTACAGGATGACACGTTTAGGAATCACCTATGTAAGTGTGAAGTGTTAGCCGCTTCAAGGAGAACTTTGTAAGGCCAGTTCTCTACGCACTTATGAAACCAGGCGGTGTTCATGGCTGAAATGAACACAAAAATGAGAACCAAAGATGGTTAAGGGTTGATTGTGTGACTTATGTTTGTCTAGGTATACACCAAAGATCGACGATTCAAAGATATCAAATCTACCGATTGACCGAATATATCCGACATAAGTTCACTACGAAAAGTTTAAAAGAAAACCTACTTATCCAGATGCGATTAATCCTTGCTTGCAAATCACACAGTTTTTCCATGCATACTTCCGTGATATAGCCATTCCCCATTCATGTGAGGGATTGTTGAGGTTTTTGTTATTTAAGATGAAATAGTCTTAAAATGAGGGTGAATGAGAAATGGAGGGAAAATAAAAATTTTGAGTAAAATTTTAAGTTTTCCCCTCTTGACAATGAGACATTGTCCCATATTGGAAGAGAAAAAGATTTTGTGTGGGTATATATATAATTACTCTTCTTATAACTCTTAAAGAGTTAAGAAGAAAGCAAGCCTCGTGTCGTCGTCGTCGCTCGCTCGGCTTCGGCCTCGGATTCGGATTTGGTCAAATGATTGATTGATTAATTTTTTGGACCAAATTAATTTATTAATAGTAAATATTAATGTAAGATTATCCGCATTTGTAACGGATATGTTCCAATCCGTGTATTGACCACCAGCTGCAATAGCAGCCGCCTAATGCTCTTCCCACCATGGCCAAGTGCTTGCTCCACAAACAAGCTAGTGCATGCTCCACCATGGAGGGTGGAGGGTCGTTCATCTTCAAAGCTGACTACTATAAATATGTGCAGCAGCTGTTGAAGAAAGACACACCAAACTGAAAACGCTCAACTTTGGCTATACATTGCACTCCTTCCTCTCAGCATTTCCATACGATTTTTTGAGTTTCTACTCCTTTGTTCTGCATTGTTTTAACTTCAAACAAAGCAACTGTAAGTGTGATTTGCTACCGAACTTTGTGTTCGCTGAAACACTGGGGTTTGAAGTACCGCTACACCAGTGTGTGATTCGTTCTATCCTGGGAGGAAATAATCCATAACCTTGGGTACTAGGAGGGGATTAAATTCCTTAAGGAAACACTGTGAATTCAGTGGGCTCGAATTAATTACTGTTTCATTACGATAACTTATATTTCCCATAATTATTATTTACAAATACAGCAATATTGGCGGGACTAACAGATGCTTCATCCAAAATGTTTCGTTGGTAGAAGAAATCATATTCTTTACTTTTCCATTTTCGCTTGCCTTGTGAAACTATTTGTTGGCATGTGTTGGTTGGGAAGGCACAAGTATAGACTTCAATTTTCAAAAACTTAAATGAAATATGCACCAATTGGGTTAAACCAAATATTTTATCTAACATATCTTAATGTGAATTTAACTAGCGTGAACAAGTTCTCTTTTTACTGCTTCAGTAACATTCCAATACGGGTTTGTTCCCAGGTTTGGGACTCCAATTTTTTTTTTAATTTTTTTTTGCTTAGGTTGAGATTGGGTATTATATATACGCTTCACATGACTATTTTAGATTGAAACCTATTGGATTCCTAAAGTGGTTAAGTGGATATGCCCATGGCCAAGTCCCCCGTAATGCCTGGAATGAATTCTTTCGTTAGTTCTTACTTCAAAATGCTCTATGAATTTATATTGTGAACATAAGATAGTTTCAATTAGTATCTTTGTATGTATAGTTAAACAAAATAAAATGTGTGGTTTAACACAAAGATTTGGTTACTTCGTATTTTTTCCATCACGACTTCATACGGAAAATTTACTGGTTTTGCAATTAAAAAATAAAATCCTATTCATGGAAAACAAAGTCCAACAATGATGAGCACCAACTTCCAATAACTAGTATGAAAATTAAAGCAAAAAAAAGACCAGTGGACTTTCTTGAAATAAACTATGAACTAGCTTAATTTTTATGTTAGTATTTGTCGAAAAAGTATTATTGCTGGCGTGCCAATCTAGCTATCAAATTAGTGGGTTTCTTTATATAAAATTAACTTGTGCTAATATAGAATTCATAATTTCATTTGTATTATTGTGTTCATTATTCTAATCCATAATATTTCTAATGCTTTTATAGATTATCTATCTATATTCAATCAAAAAAGATGTCAACATATTATTCCAAACTACAGGTAAAAGTCAATTCTATTCAATTATATGTTTAGTTAAATAATTCATTATTTTCATAAATTTATATATCAACAATGTTGCTATTGTACTTAAAGTTTTGTTTTAATAATATTGGTATTATTTTTTAACACCTTGTATAACAAAACTCAGCATACACGTGCAACGCACGTGTCGAGAAACTAATTAATATTAAATTGCTTATAGAGTAGGGATATTTTTATGTTATTTATTTCCTAGTAGCAACCTAGTATAAATTTTTCTGTAAAATTCCAAAATAATAAAAATCTTTCAATAGTGTAATACTTATGTGATGGCCCAAAAGGTCATCTTATGTTTTAGAACTCGAATCTGCGCTCTTAAGCCTTAAAAATATTATTTTTACCCTCCTCGATTTACGTGCACAGTCCGGGCAGGTTTCCGAAAAGCTTTTATGTTGAAAACTAATGAAAATAAGAATTTTTGCCTTAAAAGTTGATTTTAGTTGACTTCGGTCAATATTTTTGGTAAACGGGCCCGGATTCGTGCTTTGACGGTCCCGGTAGGTCCGTATCGAATTATAGGCTCTCGGTGTATGGCCAGAATCGAATTCGGAGGTCCCTAGCTTGAGTTATGAATTTTTGATGAAAATTAAAAGTTTGAAAATTATTTGTTTTTATGAATTGATTGATATTTGGCATTGTTAGTATCGGGTCCGTATTTTGGTTTCGGAGCCCGGTACAGGTTCATTATGATATTTAAGACATGTCTGTACAATTTGGCGAGAAACGGAGTTGATTTGACGTGATTCAGACGTCCAGTTGAGAAAATAGAAATTTTAAAGTGTTCTTGAGAATTTCATTTGATTTGGTGCTAAATTCGTAGTTCTAGGTGTTATTTTGGCGATTTGATCGCGTGAGCAAGTTCGTATGATATTTTTAGACTTGTGTGCATATTTAGTTTGGAGCCCCGAGGGCTCGGGTGAGTTTCGAATTGGCCACGGGATACTTTGGACTTTGGAAATCTGGTTTTTCTGCAGAGTGTGTATTCTGGCATGTCCTTCTTCGCGTTCGCGAAGGTACTCTCGCGAACGCGAAGAGTAAACTAGGCAGCTGAAGTTTTCTTCTTCGCGAACGCGAAGCGATGGGGGCATTACCCTTCGCGAACGCGACCAGCTCCTCGCGAACGCGTAGTGTTAGGCATTGGGGAGGGGGAGGCAGTCGTTCCTTCATCGCGAACGCGAGCAATGCCTCGCGAATGCGAAGGCCAGGGGGATTAACCATCACAAATGCGAGCTGGGTCTCGCGAAGGCTTAGCAGCCTATACTCTTCGCGAACGCGACAGTTCTCCCGCAAACGCGATGAACACTATCGCCCAGCACTTAACAGAATCCAAAAATGAGATTTTAGTCAAAAATTTATTTTTCTCAAAAAACCAAACAGTGAGGCGATTTTTCAAGAGTCATTTCTTCCCCAAATAGTTGGTAAGTGATTCTAAATCATTATCTTTCAATTACTCATTATATTTCTTGAATTATCAACCAAAAAGCTAGAGTTTTCATGGTAGAATTAGGGGTTAGGGTAGAAACTAGAAATTTCGAAAATTTAAGGATTTAGACCCTAATTTCAGGTCGAATTCCAAAACTAATTACATATTCGGACTCGAAGGTGAATGAGTAAAAGGATTTTGATCCGAACCTCGGGTTTTGATCAAGTGGGCCCGGGTCAAATTTTTAACTTTTTGGAGAAAAATATGGAAAATTTAATTTATGAAATATAATTGATTCCTTTAGCAATATTTGATATTATTGAGTCATTTTTGAATAGATACGAGTGGTTTGGAGGTGAATTCCAAAGAAAAAGTTGTGATTGAGAATTAAGTGGCCTTCGGAGCAAGGTAAGTATCGTGTCTAACTTTGGCTTGAGGGAATAGGTATTATGTGTTCATTTGCTACGTGTTTGGTTGTTAAATACGATGTATAGGTGAGGTGACGAGCATCTATGCGTCGTTGTCGAGTTATAACATGCAAGTAAAATTCTATTCTTGTCTATTTTGTAACCTTAAATTCTACTATCCATGCTTAACGGGTTATTTGAAATATTGGGTGACTCATATTTGGTTTCACTGAGATTTGGTAACTTTCGAATATTGATACAAGGTTGAGCTTACATTGTGCTACTGATTATGGGTAAAATATTGGTTTCTTTGTGATACTCTTATCTATCCGTTGTTATTGATTCTGTGATTGGTGAGGAGGAGTGTAAAGCACGAAGGGTGATGCCGTACATGCATTATTTATATTGTGAGGAAGAATGTAAAGCACGAAGGATGATGCCGTGTATATTATGAGAGGTTAAAAAAACGAAGGGTGATGCCGTGTATATTGTGAGAGGTTTAATGCACGAAGGGTGATGCCGTGTATATTGTGAGAGGTTTAATACTCTTTCATCTTATGTTTTAGAACTCGAATTTGTGCTCTTAAGCCTTAAAAATCTCATTTTACCCTCCTCGATTTGTGTGCACAGTCCGAGCAGGTTTCCGAAAAGTTTTTATGTTGAAAACTAATAAAAATAAAAAATTTTACCTTAAAAGTTAATTTTAGTTGACTTCGGTCAACATTTTTGATAAATGGGCCTGGATCTGTGCTTTGACGGTCCCGATAGGTCCGTATCGAATTATGGGACCTGGACATATGCCCGGAATCGAATTCGGAGGTCCCTAGCTTGAGTTATGAATTTATGATGTAAATTAAAATTTTGGAAATTATTTGTTTTTAAGAATTGATTGATATTTGGCATTGTTAGTATCAGGTCCGTATTTTGGTTTCGGAGCCCAGCACAGGTTCATTATGATATTTAAGACCTGTCTGTGAAATTGGGTGAGAAACGGAGTTGATTTGACGTGATTCGGACGTCCAGTTGAGAAAATAAAAATTTTAAAGTGTTCTTGAGAATTCCATTTGATTTGGTGCTAAATTCGTAGTTCTAGGTGTTATTTTGGCGATTTGATTGCGCGAGCAAGTTTGTATGATGTTTTAACACTTGTGTGCATGTTTGGTTTGGAGCCCTGAGGGTTCGGATGAGTTTCGGATAGGCCACGTGATGTTTTGGACTTTGGAAATCTGGTTTTTCTGCAGAGTGTGTGTTCTAGCATGTCCTTCTTCGCGTTCGCGAAGGTACTCTCGCAAACGCGAAGAGTAAACTGGGCAGCTGAAGTTTTCTTCTTCGCGAACGCGAAGGCTTGGTCGCGAATGCAAAGCGATAGGGGCATTACCCTTCACGAACGCGACCAACTTCTCGCGAACGCCTAGTGTTAGGCATTGGGGAGGGGGAGTTAGTCGTTCCTTCATCGCGAACATGAAGGCCAGGGGGGAGTAACCATCGTGAACGCGAAGGCCAGGGGGGAGTAACCATCGCGAATGCGAGCTGGGTCTCACGAAGGCTTGGCAGCCTATACTCTTCACGAACGCGACAGTGCTCTCGCGAACGCGTTGAACACTATCGCCCAGCACTTAACATAATCCAAAAACGGGATTTTAGTCAAAAATTCATTTTTCTCAAAAAATCAAACGGTGAGAGGCGATTTTTCAAGAGCCATTTCTTCACCAAATTATTGGTAAGTGATTCTAAACCATTTTCTTTCAATTGCCCATTACATTTCTTGAATTATCAACCAAAAATCTAGAGTTTTCATGATAGAATTAGGGGTTAGTGTAGAAACTAAGAATTTCGGAAATTTGAGGATTTAGACCCCAATTTCAAGTCGAATTCCAAAACTAATTACATATTCGGGCTCGGAGGTGAATGGGTAAAAGAATTTTGGTCCGAACCTCAGGTTTTGATCAAGCGGGCCCGGATCGAATTTTCGACTTTTTGGAGAAAAATTTGGAAAATTTAATTTATGAAATATAATTGATTCCTTTAGAAATATTTTATTTTATTGAGTCATTTTTGAATAGATACGAGTGGTTTGGAGGTGAATTCCAAAGGAAAAGCTGTGATTGAGAATTAAGTGGCCTTCGGAGCAAGGTAAGTGTCGTGTCTAACTTTGGCTTGAGGGAATAGGTATTATGTGTTCATTTGCTACGTGTTTGGTTGTTAAATATGATGTATAGGTGAGGTGATGAGCATCTATGCGACGTTATCGAGTCATAGCAGGAAAGTAAAATTCTATTCTTGTCTATTTTGTAGCCTTAAATTCTACTATCCATGCTTAGCGGGTTATTTAAACTGTTGGGTGACTCATATCTGGTTTCACTGAGATTTGGTAACTTTCGAATATTGATTCAAGGTTGAGCTTACATTGTGCTATTGATTATGGGTAAAATATTGGTTCCTTTGTGATACTCTTATCTATCCATTGTTATTGATTTTGTGATTGGTGAGGAGGAATATAAAGTACGAAGGGTGATGTCGTGCATGCATTATTTATATTGTGAGGAAGAGTGTAAAGCACGAAGGGTGATGCCGTGCATATTATGAGAGGTTTAAAGAACGAAGGGTGATGCCGTGTATATTGTGAGAGGTTTAATGCACAAAGGGTGATGCTGTGCCGTTCTATTTATTTATTTGGTGAGGTTGAGAGTAAATGCACAAAGGGTGATACCGTGTCGTTCTACTTATTTATTTGGTGAGGTTGAGAGTAAAAGCACGAAGGGTGATGCTGTACAGTTTTCCTTGCTGTTTTAATTGCTCAATTCGTTTAAGGATTTTCGGTTTAATTCTGTCTTTTCATTATTCTCACTCTTTATGTTGTATTCCCTCACTGTATGTCCCCTTCCCATTATTTCTGCATTATTTCTTTATTTACTGTTGTTGCCACTAGCATGATTATATTGTTCAGGTCATATGTGGGTGTCTTGTCCTAGCCTCGTTACTACTTCGCCGAGGTTAGGTTCGACACTTACCAGTACATGGGGTCGGTTGTACTGATGCTACACTCTGCACTTTCTATGCAGACTTTGATACCGGCTCAGGTTGATCGAGATTTTGCTATTGGTCTGCTGTTCGGAGACTCAAGGTAGATCTGTCGGCGTTCACAGACCTTGAAGTCCTCGTCTACCTTTTATGTCACTGTTGTTTTCTTTCATTCAGACAGTTGTATTTCTTTCAGACTATTACTTGTAGTAAATTCTAGAATGCTTGTGAATTGTGACTCTAGATCCAGGTAGCAGTAATTAATACAGTTTTATGATATTCCGCACTTATTATATTTTATCTTAGTTAATTATTGTTAATTACTGAATGTGAATAAGAAATTGATTTAATGATTCTCTAACATTGGCTTGCCTAGCAAGTGAAATGTTAGGCGTCATCACGGTCCCGTCGGTGGGAAATTTCGGGTCGTGATAACTTAATTGCGCAGGTGAATGACAGAAACAAGATACTTCGTGCCACTATTAAATTTTTGAGCCCCATAAGAAAAGTCTTAGGAAAACAACCTTCATAGGAAGCGCTCTCGCAATCACCAGAATTTTTGATATGGTGATAATTAGGATTTTTCATAAACAAAATATGGCAATCACTAGAATTATTAATACGGCGATCACCAAGGTTTGGTATAAAATATGATAATTACCAGAAATTCTCATATGGTGATCATCAGGATTTGCAAAAATATGGCAAAATTGCAAAAACTATTTCATATGGTGATCACTAGAATTTGCAAAACCATGGTCAATCGCTAGAAATTTTCATATGGTAATCGCTCGAATTTGCCAAAAACATGATAACCATCAGAAGTTTTCATATGGAAAAATTTTGGTAGCGTGCTTCAAAATTCTAGTTGCGCGGCTATATAACCAAAACTTTCTTAGCCGAAACAAAATATAAACGATGGTTCTAAAAGGATTTATCGAGCGTAAGTTCATGTGAATGCGCTAGACTATAGCCTATATATACTAGGGCAAGACAACAACCCAATTCACTCCAGGATATTTTTTAAGTATAAAATGATTCTATTCTCAATATATCCGGACCTAAAATTGGTTGATCACAAATCTTTGGCCAATTAGAACTTTAAGACACTTTTTATAACTTTGTATTTATAAGTATTTTTTGAAAAGATTAACCAAGCACAATTTCTTTATAAACAAAAAGCTTTGTTATCCACTGTATTTGTATGGCTTTGTCAAACATCTTGCTAATATCCACCATAACTGTATAGGATAAAACTGATAAACGACAGGTGGATGTTCGTCGAGTTGACACATGGCAGTGAAGACAAGTAAGATATGAGCCAACAAATAGCTAGCAGCGGTTACTAACATGTGACCGATGTTGAATGAGTTTCGAAGACGCAGGAACGGGGATGAAAATTTGAAAGGAAGATATTGATTGGAAAAGAAAGCATTCAAATGAGCAGCCGTTACAAAGAATTTTTGCATTTATGCTCAACTGTTATGCAACCATCAAGAGGGATTTTATTCATATTAAAGAAGAGCTTGATTTGGAAATTTTGTCTCCCTGAATTGAACTATAAATAGAAGAATTTGTATTTATTATAGGACACAAAAATATCTGTACGCAAAAAGGCTAAACTTACTCTTATTCTATTAATTCTTTCTTTCTGCTCAATACATTTCTCTTACTCTTGCTTTCGGATAAGTTCTTTTCAAATTGGGCTTGCATTTTCTTTAAATTTTTTTAATTAATTTATTTCTACTCTTCGTTATTTTATTTTTGGATCAAATTAATTCACGTGTGTATAAACTGCGATACAAATTCAACTGTACTATTTTATGGGTAAATAGTTTAGCGCCCACTGTGGGACATAGACGATTATGTTATTACTTTAATCCATTCATCTATTACGAACACATTTTGGTGCTTTTCTTTAGTCAAAGTAAAAACAGATATGGTAACTAATGATGTGAACAACTCCTTCAACATTGGAACAAACAATGAGAGTAAAGATATATTCCAGCATAATGATTTAATCAGTGAAACTCGCAATGACAGAGATACAACTCTGGTTTGTGAAAAATAAAATTCTCAGCATGTGAGAAGTCCAACTCATGATGATATGGACGATGAACCTGTTGTTGAAACGGTAAAAGTTTTGAGAGAGCCGAAAAGAGAAATTATGAATCATCTCTCAAGATAAGACCGGATAATGATGGAGCTTTCAGCAAGCACTTTTAGTTGCCTCTAATAATTTCAATAGAGGAGTTCGAGCCCCTCCCAGTATGCCTGTAAATTAAACAACGAAGCGAACTGGTAATGTCGCTTGGAGGGAGGAGTTTGGATTTAATGAAAATTAAGCAGATGCTGCAAGTAGTAGATCCGGGAATGACAACAACACAAATGATCCCTTTAAAACCGAGCTCATGAAGAAAATAAATGATTGGATGGATCAAAATAATAAAAGATTCCACACTCGGATGGATCAGATCTCAGGAGCACCATCGGTATTGAAGGGATCGAATTCAAAAAAGTATACGCAGTTGCCATTCAAATCAAGTGTGGCCTAAGAGTTGATTCTAAAAAGATTCAAGATGCCCGATATTTCGAAGTATGATGGAACTTCAGATCCACAAGAGCATATCACTACGGCTGTAAAGGAAAATTATTTGGTCTCACATGAGATCGCATTTGTTATGCTTAAACAATTCGGCAAAACCCTAACAAAGGATGCTCTAACATGGTACTTTCTTTTACCTGAGCATTTGATTTACTCTTTTGAAATGCTTGCAGATTCCTTTATTAAAGCTCATGCTGGAGCGAGGAATATCCAAGCTAGGAAAACAGATATATTCAGAATCGCTCAAGAAGAATCCGAATTGTTGTGAGACTTCGTAATCTAATTTTAAAAAGAGAGGATGTTGTTACTGGCGGTACCAGATGGGTGGGCAGCTGTAGCGTTCACCAAAGGTCTCAATCCATTAAGCTCTGATGGCTCCAAAAAATTGAAGGAAAGCCTATTGGAGTTTTAGGAAACCACATGGGCAGATGTCCTTAATCGTTATGAATCAAAAATTAAAATTGAAAATGATTAACTGAGTTCTTCGGTGTCATCCAAAGGTCGCAATCGCGATCGGGATTAAGAGAAGTTCAAAAGTGATTTTGATGCAGACCGAAGGTTTTGCAGGAGTCATTTCTAGACTTATGAAAGAGTTGATAGGTGAGGAATTAAAGGTTTGCAGTCTTCGAAAAGATTTGTATCAGATAGAATGATGGATCGTGGTTGGAGTAGCATGGCTTTTGCAGGAGAAAGAACCATCGGGGTCCTGAGATTTAGCATATTCGCAGTTGTCAGATTACAACTTCAATATTAGTTTGGTAGAATTGATTTCAGCTATAAGAAACATCAAGGAGGCAAGATTTAAAAAACAATTCGGTCAAATCCTAGTCAAAGGAATCATATTCTGTGGTGTGAATTCCACAGAACGCATGGCTATAGGTGATCACGCCCAACTCTAGTCCTAAAAAGGATAAGCGGTCGCTGCAAATATAATCTGGTCTAAAAGTCTGGAGTCGAATCCCACAGAGAACTAAGGTTTCACTATAATTATTCAATATCAATAAAAAGACAAGCTCGAATAATTCTAAAGTTATAAGTATTAATATTCTTATGTCTAACTAATTAACTAACAAATTAAGGTAGTAAACTAATAACTAGGGATACTAAGGGTTGAAGACAAGATTAGAAAAGCCTAGAGTTATGATTTCCCAATTGTCAGATTCTTTCCCGCTACGTCTCTTACAATTTCGCCTAAGTTTTCTCTATTGATCATGAGTCCTCGACTTATCGTAATTCTCTCTCGAGCAACTACAATAATGTACTAGTCATATTCTCTCGAATTGTGCTAGCTCGCACCTTTTCACCTCTCACTATGATCACGTCAAAGCTTCGTTATCTTTAATCCTGCTTTTAAAATCGTTGTATTGATCTCTCATATACCTTGGGAGTCACGTTGTTCGACAACAACCAAAATATGCAATCTTTCTCAAACAATACATAATAAATAGGCACAGTCAATTGATGGCCATTCAATTAGCAGCAATAAACACATAGTTGAACAAGTAGAGATATTCAAAGGCAAAATTATATTAAAACATAACAAGAATTCATCCTCAAAAAGGTTTCACCAAACCCTAGATTAGAGAGTTTAGCTACTCATAATTGTATAAACAATCATAGTCATATTCATAAGCATTAAACTATAAATTAAATAAGAACGGAGAGAAAAACTCTTGTGATCCACGCTCCAGAGTGTTCTATAGCCTTTTGCCTCTCTATTGATGTCTCTCCCTCCAAAAACTAACTTTAAGAAGTATTTATATAGTGGGTCTGAAGTCTACACGTCCAAACATAATAAGGAAATAAAAGTGGCTCGTATAAGCATCGTTGGTGCGGAGCATTGTCAGAGGAACCAACATTACTCCGCGAGGCACCATCAAAGGCGCCAACATTTCCCCGCTAGGTGATATCAGAGGCACCAATAACAATGCCCTGGACAAAGCCTTGCACTGTCTACGACAGTGCATTTTTATTGCCTTGTACATCTTCTTTTAATTCTCCATTTTGTAGCTTTGAGGTACCATTTCGTGCAACTTTTTTTCACTTCATGTCCAAGCATTCCTATACGTAAAATAAACTCTATTAAACTCAATTGTCGCATAAATTAGCATCCGAACAATAAGCAAGTAGGGTAAATAATGTCAAAATATACAGAATTATAGCATGACATCAACAGGACTGGGGACTGCTGGCATCTTCGTGAAGAGGTTGCAACATTGTTGAAGAATGGTCATCTTATAGAATTTCTGAGTAACCGGTCCAAGAACAATTATAGGAGGAATCGAGATGCTACGGAACCAGCTAAACTAACTGTAAGGTCATCCCGCTTAATAATAACATAATTTTTGGTGGAGTTGAAGTAAATGGGGTGACGTTTTTAGCAGCAAAGAAGACAAAGATCTCGGTAACTCATGGCAAGAAAGTCTGAGAAGCATCAGAAGATGATGAAATTACCTTCACTGAAGAAGATATTGATGGCCTTATTTTACCACACAATGACTCTCTGGTAATATCACTTAATATTTTAGATTTTAAAATTAAATATGTGTTGGTTTATCCAGGTAGTTCAGTCAATATCATCCATTTGAGGGTTTTGGAACAAGCAAAGTTAATCGAAAACATATTTCTAGCGATAAAGCATCTGGTCGGGTTCAACCTAATGAGTGTAATAACTCAAAGGGAGATTTTACTGCCCACACATGCCGAAGGCATAACAAAGACCACTTTATTCGAGGTAGTGGATAGTGATATGGGATAGAACACGGTCCTTGGTAGGCCATGGATTCATGAAATGAAGGCAATGTCATTGAATTATCATCAACTGCTAAAGTTCCCTACACCGGATAGGATCAAGCATATTAGAGGTGATCAACCTGCTATAAGGAAAATGAATGCACTCACCTCATCCAGCAGCAAGATGGAAGGAATGAACAAATAGCAACTACATGAACCGATGCTTATTGTCTTTCCAGATCCGGTATAATGTGCTGGAGAGGAGGAGACATAGGATTATTATCATGTGCCTAGATCCTTTAGATACTGGAAGAAGCAGATGCCACAAAGTCGACCGCATAGGAACTGGAACAAATTGTTTTGTTCACAAAATTCCCAAATAAAAAGGTTTACCTCGGAACAGGGTTGAGCCCCGAACTCAGGCTTAAAATTATTGAATTTTTAAAGCTAACTTCGATTGCTTCGCATGGTCTCATTCTGATATGACAGGTATTCCACTTGATGTGGTTGTTTACAAGTTGTGTTTGGACCCTAATTTCCCGTAGGTGAAGCAAAAAAATGGCCAATAGCGAAAG
This sequence comes from Nicotiana otophora, assembly GCA_000715115.1. Taxonomy (NCBI): domain Eukaryota; kingdom Viridiplantae; phylum Streptophyta; class Magnoliopsida; order Solanales; family Solanaceae; genus Nicotiana; species Nicotiana otophora. Next base: position 116,496 of record AWOL01S0010045.1, read on the forward strand.
TCAGGAATAGGTTTTTTAAAGAGAAGGTAACTCGGTTGCTAAATATAGGTTCAATTCGTAAAGTGAATTATCCTGATTGGTTAGCTAACGTAGTGGTTGTTCCTAAGACGAATAATAAGTTTAAAATGTGAATAGATTATAAAGATTAAAATTAATGCATGCCCTAAAGATTCTTTCCCGTTTCCAAGCAATGACCAAATGATCGATGATATGGCTGGACATGAATTGATGAGTTTTCTTGATACATATTCTGGGTATAATCAAATTAGGATGCACCCAGAGGATCAAGAAAAAAATCTCATTCATCATAAAATTTGGCACTTATTGCTATAATGTGATGCCTTTTGGGCTTAAGAATGCTAGAGCCACTTATCAGAGGCTTTTTAATTAGATGTTTGAATGTCAAATCGGTAAAATTATGAAAGTCTATACTGATGATATATTGGTTAAGTCTCTTAGTGCAGGAAGTCATTTGACTAATTTACAAGAGACATTTGGTATTTTGAGAAATACAACATGAAGTTCAACCCTGAAAAATACGCTTTTGGAGTTGGGTCATGGAAGTTTTATGGATTCTTGGTTTCTCAAAGAGGAATTGAACTGAATCCCAATAAGATTAAGGCCATGGAAGATATCCCTGACCAACTGACAAGTGTAAAGAAAGTGTAGAGGTTGACTGGCAGGTTGGTGGACCTTAGCATATTTATATCGAGGTCATCGAAAAAATGTCATTATTTTTTTTTACTTTTGAAGAAAAGAAGAATAACTTTTTTGTGGACTCTGGAATGCCAGTAAGCATTGAAAGACCTAAAAAGGTACTTGTCCAGTCCTCCGCTAATGTTTAAATCGAAGGAGGTTGAACAATTATTAATTTATTTAGCGATTTTAAAAGTTGCGGTGAGTCCAATCCTGGTCCGGGAGGAAGAAGGTATGCAATTTCCTGTTTATGATATTAGTAAAATACTATTGGGAGCGGAGACACATTATCCGCACCTGAAAAAGTTGGCTCTAGCTCTCGTAGTCGCCTCTCAAAAACTTAGACCCTACTTTCAAAGTCATCAAATAGTCGTTGTGATAATTTTTCCCTTGAGGAATGTCCTTCATAAGCCTGAATTATCAGGTCGATTGGCTAAATAGGCAGTTAAAATTAGTGAATTTGATATAGAATATAAACCTCGGACTGCTATTATGTCACAAGTTTTGGCCGACTTTGTAGCTGATTTTAGTTTAGGAATGATACCATTAGCTGCTAAAGAAGCAGTTCTGGTATCGAAAACTATCTTCGGTGTTTGGACCTTATTTACGGATAGAGATTCCAACGTAAAAGAGTCCGATCTTGGGATAGTACTAATTACTCCTTCGGGAGAAACCTTGAGATAGGCCATTAGAACTGTTCCTTTGACTAATAATGAAGCTGAGTATGAGGCTCTGGTTGCAGGACTTGAATTAGCTTGGGGACTAGGCTTCGAGGTGATTGAAATAAAGTGCAACTCCCAGGTAGTAATGAATCAGATATACAGAGTCTTTGACACGAAAAAGGAACGCATGCAGCAGTACTTGAATAAATTTCAAGTTTTACTTTTCCGATTTTGGGAGTGGTCGATAATTTACATTTCAAGAGAAGAGAACGTGGAGGTGTATGCGTTGTCCAATTTAGGGTTGTCCACGAAAATAAAAGGAGCTCATTCCGGTGCAGTTGTTCAACTGTTGCATTCAGTCCTCGGTGTGGTTGGGTATTGCAAAGTTAACTCGACCAACCTAATCTGGGATTGGAGAAAAGAGTTTATAGAATATTTAGGGCATGGCAAATTGCCTGAAGATTCTAAAGCCTCTCGGGCGCTACGAACTAAAGCTGCTCGTTATTGCCTTGTTGATGGTCAACTATACCGAAGATATTTTTGAGGACCATTGGCTCGATGTTTAGGAACACCAGAGGCTGATTATTTGATGATAGAAGTTCATGAAAGGGTTTGCAGAAATTATTCTGGTGCGGACTCATTGGTTCATAAATTGATAAGGGTTGGTTACTATTAGCCCCGGATGGAACAAGATGCGAAGGTACTTATACAAACAAATATGATAAGTGCCAGTGTCATATGTAATTAGTGCATCAGCTGGTAGAGTTTTTGTATTTGGTGGTGTCACCGTGGTCATTCATGAAATGGGGGATGGACATAGTTAGTCCTTTGCCACAAGGGCCCAGGCAAATAAAATTTCTTTTAGTTTAATTGATTATTTCATTAAATGGATTGAAGCAGGTGCTTTCAAAAATATTGGAGAGCGTGAATTAATTGATTTCATTTGAGATCGTATCATTTGTCGATTTGGAGTACGAAAAGAAATTGCTTGTGACATTGGGCCGCAATTTATAGGTTCCAAAATTACAAAGTTTCTGGAAGAATTAAAGATCAAAATGATCACATCTTCCCCATATCATCCAAGTGATAACGGTCAAGCAGAGTCAACCAACAAGGTGATAATTCTGAACCTCAAAAATAAATTGGATGATGTTAAAGGCAATTGGACAGAAGAATTATTGGGAGTGTTATGGGCATATCGAACAATGGTGAAGTCAAGCATGGGAGAAACACTATTTTCCCTTGTGTACGACGTAGAAGATTTGATTTTGGTAGAGATTGGGAAACATACCATAAGGTATTTCCGGTCAAACTAGGAGGAAAATAATAAAGCAATGTTGATTAAGTTGGATTTGCTTGAAGAGCATCGGAATTTAGCATATGTGAGCATGGTGGCACAAAAGAAAAGAATGGAAAGGTACTATAATCGCAGAGGAAATCTTCGATATTTCAAAGTCAGAGATTTGGTTTTGCGGAAAGTAACTCAAAGTACCCGAGAAATCAATGCTGGAAAGCTAGGACCAACATGGGAAGGACCTTACCAGATTACAGCTATAACCGATAAAGGATCATATCAGATGGAAAATCAAAATGGAGCAAAATTACAGAGTAATTGGAACGTGAATCACCTCAAAGGTATTACTGTTGAAGATCCTTGATGATACTGAAAGTATGAGCTGCACTCTTTTTTCCTTCATCCAGTTTTTGTCCCAATTGAATTTTTCTGGCAAAGTTTTTAATGAGGCAGCAACGCAAAGCATACTACGAAAAAGATCATCGACGACATCAAGAACTCCAGTGTTCGAATTCTCATATTTAGCATCCGAACACTAGGGGGGACTATTGTATATCAGAGCACTAAAAGTGTCATTAAGACCGGAGGCTGTTAGAAGATCATGGACTGTTAGAAGACCAGGGACTATATCTTATTAGGACCGGGGACTGCATGATCAGCCCTATAGAAATAAGTAGTACAAGTTAGCCACATGTATTGGCAGCTTTATTAAGCGAATTTTTGCTTATGTAAATATACTTTTGAAAATAGAAGAAATAAATAAAAATTCTTTTGTTTTCATCTTATTTCCTGTCCATATGATACGATAAGATCTTTCTCTTTTAAAAGTTACTTTAAATTCAAATGCTTGTACCAGAATGAACAAGAGACGTCCTCTTCAAGAGCATCGTATATATAAAGGCCCTCTCTTATGAAACCCCTCAAAGTTAAAGGGTAAAAATCGAAAGTATGAATGTCCAAAATTAAAGTTATCGGATGTACAAATTTTTGAACTTTATCAAATAGAAAAAGATATTTTTGCACAGAAATTAAGCAAAAGATGTCTTTTATTTCTTAAAATGCCAAACTCAATGGAAGTTTTGGCATAGTTACAACAACAAAATATTACATTAATTGGTTTTATCAGCGGAGTCCGATGGAAGAGAAGTCTTTATTGCATCTTTTGAAGATGAAGCTGCTTTGTATCTGGTTCAGTACCTTCATCCTTTTCTTTATCTTCTTCTTTAGCTTTCTCTTTGGTTTCTGAGGAATCAGAACAGGTGCTCGAGGAGCTTGAAGCAGTGGGCCGGCAAGAATTTTCTCGAAGGCTGTTGTCTCCAATTCAAGAGCCTCAGTTATGCAGCTATCCATGTTTGAAATTCCTTCTTTGGCCTTCTCCAAGGTATTCCTCCTCGTGTGGTAAATTGCATAAGTATTCTCAAGGAGTAAAGAGTCTTCTTGATCTTGGAGTTTGGCTTTAAACATTTTGATTTTGGACTGCAGCTGTTCGTTTTCAGCCCTCACGATGCCATAGCTCCGGCAAAGGTCAGTATCTGTCCTCGCGTGTTCGCGGTTTTTCTCCATGACCTTTTTGAGCCATTCCTCCCTCCTTTCTCTCTTCTCCTAAGTAATGATGATTATGAATTCTATCGCGTATAACCTTTCCACTTCTCATCATTTTTACCTTTCACTTTTACAAACTCTTCTTCTTCGAATTTCCTTAAAGCTTTTCTGCAAACCTTTCTTTCTCAGTAAAATTTTCTTACTCGGATTTGCCATTGTCATGTCTTCTACTACCTCTGCCCCCGATAACGCAAACATTTATATCGGTAGTGGCCCTTCTAAAAAGAACAAAACCAAGGTAGTCGATGACGGTCTTCCTACTACCAACACAATCATCCCCTCTCAACTAAATTTTGAGATGGATCTTCAAGTACAAATGGAACCTCATAACCCTAAAAATGACAGAAATTGGCCCGTTAGTAGATATCCTTCTTTCATTTGTCCTGCTAGTATTCCTGTTGTGAAAGAAGATTGTGACTAGAAAACATTGAAGTTTTAGCCTCTAATGAAATGGAAAGGTTCACCTTTAGCAAATAAGGGTTCATGAACAATTACACGTATCCTTTTTATTTTGTAGTTTTTCCACAACTACTAAGTTTGTTTGGCTTAGATAGGTCTATCAATATAGCGAACGGTAGCTTGCTTTCGGGTACTGTACTCCCAGGCCGGTGAAGCCCTCACTATTTCTCATCTGATCAACCTCTACTCCCCAAATATTTTTCGAGGAGGCATGATCAAACTCAATAAATGTGATCATCATGCCATCGTCACCAGTGTTGATGATGATAACAATCGTGGTAAGATGGAAAGGTTCGTTGTCATTATTGCCGGAGACATTATTCCGGCGACAGTACCTCCTATCCCTGAATCTTGGGTCTTTACCTCTCTTTTGCTAAATTTTATTCCTCTTACTTCAGCTACCCATTGGGTTTCTTTAACAGTTCAGAACCTGACCTAATGGGCACAAAAGATTTTAGATATTTCTACACCAGACTCCCGTAAGTGGAAAGAAATTTTACCCAAATTCAATTGGAAGACCAAGAAATATGGTGTAAAACTTCTCTTTTTCCTTTTCAATCTCCAACATGAAGTAATACAAATTTGTTAACTCCCTTTCATAATACACAGGCCTTCCAAGGGGTTCTTCTGTCTGTCTTGTTGTTGAGGTTTTTCATGACCTAATGGTGGCTCTTCAACAAATTCAAGCAGCCATTGACTAGAAGAGGGCTCATGATTCCGTTCTTGTTTCCAATGAAGGCCCATCTTCCCTGAGTCCCCTGCCGAAGGAGAAAAAACCAAAAAGAAGATGTATCTCCAAAGTTGAGATTCAGGAAAAGCCTTCAACAACATAAACCCCAGTTGGACCGACCATAGTGGTCCTTGATGAAGACGAAACTGAGGACGATGATGAAGCGGTTTCTCTTCAAAATAAGAAGAAGAAGAAGAAGAACTTCCCCTGCTCAACCGGAAGAAATTTGAGGATTCTTTACAGAAATGGGAATAGTTGAAAACGCAGAGTCTCATTTCCGGGCTCCAATTGTTGCTTTAGGTCAGAGGAGTTCCACCTCTGATGTTCCTCCACCTCCAACTTCTACACCAGCTACAACATCATCAGCTCCTACCTTACCGGCCCTAACTGAACAAATGGAAGGTGTTCGTTCCTTTCGGTCATGCGATCACGGGAACATTGAGAACATTTTACTGGTACCCATCCGAAACCCCGATGGTAAACGTAATGTCACTCTTTCGATTTTGAATGAGTGTCACTTACTCTCCAAGCCAGTGGGAGTTTCCAATTACTTGAAGCATTTGGCTTCGAACAAAGACCGGCGAAAGATAAGAGTGTCTAATCATTAACAACATGCACTTTGCCGCTCAGGTATCATCTTACTCTTCTTTTCTTCCCTTTTTTTCTTGCTAAACATTATCCTCAATAACTTTAATCTTTGACTTTTCAGGCTAACCTCATTGCCTCCGAGGGCTTGTAGAAGATGATCCAAGCCAAAGAAAAACTTGTTGCCGAGCGGGATCAAATTGCCGCTGAACGAGATCAACTCGCTGAGTGTCTCCCGGCTTTAGAGGCAAGACTTGCTCAGATGGGTGAGCTTGAAGCCCTGTTGGAACAGTATGAGCAAAAAAAGATGGTTCACAACCAAGAGGCCACTCAGCTACATGCAGAACTTGAGGAGTTGAAAGTCAAGTAGGCTGGGCCACATGATACTGTGATTGTGGCAGCAGAACGTGAGTCTACTTCCATGGAACAAAGCAACAACCTAGAGGCAAACTTGCTTTCCAATCTGTATGGGGTAAAATTGATGAACGACGGGTGGATGCTCGTCGAGTTGACATGTGGTAGTGAAGACAAGCAAGATATAAGTCAGCAAATAGTTAGTACCTGTTACGAACATGTGACCGGTACTGAATGAGTTTCGAAGATGCAGGAACCGGGGACGAAAATCTGAAAGAAATATATCGGTTGGAAAAGACAGCATTCAATGAGCAACCATTGCAAAGAATCTTTGCATTTATACTCAATCGTTATGCAACCATCAAGAGGGGTTTTATTCATATTAAAGAAGAGCTTGATTTGGGGATCTTGTCTCCCTGAATTGAACTATAAATAGAAGAATTTGTATTCATTGTAAGACACGAAAATATTTGTACGGAAAAAGGCTAAACTTACTCTTATTCTATTAACAACATTCTTTCTTTCTGCTCAATACATTGTTCTTACTTATGCTTCTGGAAAAGCTCATTTCACAATCAGGCTTGTATTTTATTTAAGTTTCTTTAATTAATCTATTTATGTTCTTTGTTCTTTTATTCTTGGATCAAATTAATTCAGGTGTCTATAAACCACGATACAAATTCAACTGTACCGTTTTATGGGTAAACAATGACTAAAATAAATACGAAGGGAGTCCTAGTAATCCCATTGAACAACTTCTAAGTGGCATCGTTACCCGTTTTCTCGACCAACCCGGTTTTAAGAAAGGATGTGCTTAACACGCACTATTCCTTGTTTGCCACATGTCAATTTTCAAGCATCTATTAATGAACTTATAGTTATTAAAAAATTCTCATATTATAATCGTCATGTTACAATCCTAAATATTAACTTGTTCCCTCACTCTGCTACCCATCCAAGAAGTCGTCTTGGAGGTTTCTGGCCTAAGCGTAGAGTTCAACTCTGGGAGGAGAAAATCGGGGTGGTTGAACCCTTCTACGGAAGTAATCTAGCTACGTGTTGGGATTACATTAAGGAAAAAAGATTGTCAAGCCGGCGAATCAAGTCCTTGTGTTACTCCGTTAAGACAAGAGTAGCAGTATCATTAAGTTCCTTCTAAATCAATGCAAAAAGAACCAATGATTTTTTGTTTTTGAATTTAATGATAAGAACTATGATTTCCAAAAGATTTTGGAGTCGAGTACAAGTACTTTCTGATGACACCTCTAAGGAGGAATCTTGTGACAAGAGGGGGAAGGAAGGAAGAGATCTTGACTAGGCGCAAAAAGTAAAAAACCCACTATAATAAAAAAGAATTGAGAAAACAATGATCAATAAAAGAACTGGAGGAATAAAACAGATCCAAATGTTTGGGCACTTAGATGCTGTACAAACTACAATAGAAGGTTTGTTGTCAGTGAAAATTCAAAACCAAGCAGTATGTACAGAGCGGAAGAGAATTTAAATAGAAGTATAGCAAAAAATATTTGCAAAAAGTTGATCCAGAAATTAGTAGGAGTCCTTTATGTTTCTGGTTCTCTCAAACAAGCATCAACATTGCTATTGAATAGCTTAATACAAAGATCAGCAAGATCTGTACCAGCAAACCACTAATCACTGTTCTGCAAAATCACAAAAAGGGATTATGTCAAACTTCAGAGCATATATGCCAATTGACACTGTAAGAGAAATGTCACTTTCCCTAGATTATGCTAAAAAGCTTAACTATTCAGAATGACTCAAAAATAGCCCATTTTCCAAAATTGGGAGCATTTATATCAATATCAATTTGCTCAATTACTTAATCGTCACAGTTACTTAACATTCAATAGTTGAAGCTCTGTGTTGTCAGATTTTCTACTCTGTAATTTCCACTGGAGTTCTAGCAAGTCCCTTCAGGGACATCTGATAAAATTGGAATGACACTGGAGTAGCAATAAAGGTCCACAACGCTATTAAAATCACTCTCAAATCCTCCCTTCAGGAATTATGACTATCCTTAAGCCCAATTACATACTATGCCCCATTTGTTGTAGTCATATCCAGTGCTCCAAAGAGAGGCGTACCAAAAATGTAGAGTCAAAGATCCCTTTATGGTTATATGAAATTTTAAGACCAAAAGAAGTTCTAACCCTTTACTAATGTTCAAGAATTCACAAATTGTAAATCAAGGTGCTACAAATTTAGCAATTTTAGGGAAGTTGGAATAGAGCAAAAAGGAAAGCAAGACAAAATATTCTATGCAAAGGGAATAAAAACATAGTAAATAAGACAACTAAGGAGAATAGTATCTATTAAGTGCTTCCTTCCGTTATTATGGATGGCAGGATGGTAAGAGAGTGGTGGTAGAATGACAAATGTCTTTCCTTTGCCTTCTCGCCCCACGTTCCAAATGAAAGAAGCAAATTGCATGAAGCTAACAAATAGCCTCATATTATAAAAACTCCTCTTATTATTAAAATACAACAATGCTGCTGGTGTACTGTTAGTTTGAAAGTAACTTGGCATTTATACATCCACTTGAATAAATTTCCATAAAACAAAAATTAGAGCTTTTTTATTGTTAGTAAGAATTAGGCCTCCAATTTTAGGTTATGTATCCACGAAAAGCACACATAACACAAGTATCAAAGCACAAAATCTGTCACCCCACGGTTAAGTATTTTATTCTTGATTCCTATCATCTCCCTGAATCAAACGAAATAACTTTTACAAACTTGATTACTACATACTTTCTCCGTCTCAAATTGAATGGCTCCATATCCTTTTAATTGTTCTATAACAAGGACCACTCGAAAAGGAAATTGTGGTAAATATTACAGTTTTTTAAAATTAAATATAACCCATCTTTACTTATCTGAGCAGAATTTTCTGCCTATCCTTCAACAATCATGTGAAACGAAACCTAAGAATTTCATGCAAAACAATGAATAGAACTTAAAGGAATAGTGTTTTTTACTAAAAGTGGGCACTTTTCTTTCCAATATGAACTATGGACCAGTATTTACGTTCAAGTCACTCCTTTGTTTGACCTTCATCTCTTAATATCCAGTATATTCAAAGGATAATAGCAACAATAGGAGTTATTCAAGGATGTCAGAAGAAGAGGTGTTTTGACAAATTAAGGTCCTGGTGAGGGTTGTCTATTAGGGTGAAGAAACATTGCTCCACAATTAGTAGATATATCTATATTACCTAGGGCCTTCATTTTCCTCAACTTACTCGATACTAATAGGTGTAAAAAGGAATTTGGTACATCATGCAGATCCTTGAACGTACTAATAACTTGCTCAAAGTTGCGCACACGTACCAGATACTTGTCCACATCCTACCACGTACATAAATGGGTGAGACAAGAAGCTGTTGAACAAGAGTTGCATTGTATTCATTTTTTAATTTTATTTTGATAATTGTAGTGTCCGGGCCAACTTGTGCGCACCTCGACTAAATCCATGGGATACCTTCTACCTCCTACCAGCAACAGGTACCAGGTAACTTTGTGACTTTTTCCGCCAAGGCTTAGACAGATAGGAAGAAATCACCTAGTGTTTTTGCCTTCCGCTGGGATTTGAACCTATAACCTTATGGTTCTCAACCCACTTCATTGACCACTAGGTCACACCTTTGGGTGCAAGTTGCACTATATTCATTAGCAATAAAAGCATTTAAATTTAATCTTATCGATTGAGAATCTCATCATAGATTAAGTGGTCAACCAACTAAATGAGTTGAGATATGTATCCAAGTCATATAACCTTTCTCTAGCAAAAACTCCCATCATTGAAGGTCTGCCTCTATTTATTTCACGCTATCAAGCTACCAAGAGAATTTGAATGATGAAAGAAACAAGGTTTGTTCAAGGAGATCCTTTGAACACAAGGATTTCTCTGATTTAATAGATTCTTGGTGGAAGTCATATGATGTTCAAGGAGATCCTAATGTCATTCTTGCAAAAAAACTGAGCTTGTTGAAGGCAGATATTAAAAAATGGAATAAAGAAGTATTTGGTAGTCTGGAAACAAAGAAGAATAAGGTTTTAGAAGGGTTGGAACAAATAGATCATGGGTTAAGAGAAAATCAGAATCAAGAGCAATTAGAAAATGAAAGAAATGCTGCAATAATGGAGCTTGAATAAGTAGCAAATTGTGAGGAAATAAGCTGGAGGCAGAGGTCTAGATGCTTATGGATTGAGCAGGGTGACAGAAACACAAAAATTTTCCATAAGCAAGCAAATGCTCACAAGAGGTTCAATTCTATAGACAAGTTAATGATTGAAGGAGAACTTGTGGAAGATAATAAGATCATAAAGGAGCACATCCACGAATTTTATGAAAATCTATTTACTGAGAAAGAAACTTGGAGACCTAGTTGGGAACATGAAGATTTAAAGAAGCTGTCAGAGGAAGATAGGGAGTGGCTGGAGAGGCCTTTTACTTTAGAAGAAGTTGAATCAGTCATCAATTCTGCTGATGGGGACAAAGCCCCAGGTCCAGATGGTTTTAATCTGTATTTTTTTCAAAAATGCTGGAGAACATAAAAGAGGATGTTTGGAATGCTGTGACTGACTTCCATCAAAAAGGTACTTTCATTAGAAGTTTGAACTCTACTTTTAGAGCTTGATACCAAAGAAGAAAGGAGCAGTAGAAGTGAAGGATTTCAGGCCTATTAGTTTATTAGGCAGTGTTTATAAGATTTTTGCTAAGTTGTTGGCTGAAAGGTTGAAGATGGTCATTGACAAATTGATATCTTACAATCAGAATGCCTTTATAAAGGTAGACAAATAGTAGATGTTGCCCTGATTGCAAATGAGAGCGAGGAACACTTTATGAAAATGAAGACAAGAGGGGTAGCCTGTAAACTTGACCTTGAGAAGGCATATGATCATGTTAACTGGTCATGCCTGATCAACGCCATGAAGCTGATGAACTTTGGAGGTAAATGGCTTGAATGGATCAGATTCTGTATTTCCACAGTCAGATTCTCAGTTCTCATTAATGGAAGCCTTTATGGCTACTTCAAATCCCAAAGAGGACTGAGACAAGGTGACCCCCTATCACCTTATTTATTTGTTTTGGTTATGGAGATGCTGGGTAACATGCTGAAGAAGGCTGAACTGCTGGGTTGGATCAAAGGACTTAATGTTGGAAGAAGGAATGGTGCAAATGTGATGCTATCTCACATACTATATGTTGTTGACCCTTTGTTATTTTGTAAGGCAGAAAAGGAACATTTTCTATATCTCAGAGGAAACTTATTGGCTTTTGAAGCAGTCTCTGGGCTGAAAGTCAATATGGGGAAGAGCAATATTTATAGCTTCAATGCTGATGACAATATAGAAGAACTAACAAATATTCTAGGATGCCAGATGGATAAATTCCCTACAATTTATCTAGGATTCCCCCTCGGGGTGAGAAGAAATGACCAAAGTATTTGGCAAGGTGTTTTGGATAGATGTGTTAAAAAAATGACTCCATGGAAGAAGCAGTATCTATCATTTGGAGGCAGACTAACTCTGATTAATAGTGTCTTGAATGGGATGCCCTCCTACTTAATGGCTTTATTTCCTATGCCTGCTGCAATTGAAAAGAAATTGAACGCCATGAGGAATAAGCTTCTATGGGATGGAAATAATGGTGTAAAAAGATTCACTTAATCAATTGGCAGACAGTTCTCAGAGATAAAAGAGGAGGAGGCCTAGGTGCCAGGAACTTGAGACTTCATAATAAGAGTATGATGTTCAAATGGTTGTGGAGATTTCATACTGACGAAGAAGCAGCTTGGTTAAAATAGTTGAATCTATTTATGGTAGTCGTCAAGGATGGAATCCCTCCTCCAGTAGCGTGTATACTAGAGGGGGAATTTGGAAAGAGGTTTGCAAATTATGGGAGGAGTTCAAGCAGTTTACTAGCTTGGAGGTGGGGAATGGAAGAAAGATTAAATTTTGGAGTGACTTATGGAATGGTGAGGAATGTTTGAGAAATAAATTTCTTGTTTTATTTAACTGTTGTAATAATAAGGATGGAGTGGTGGCTGATTTCTTCTCAGATTCTGGCTGGCAGATGTATTTCAGAAGGAATTTAAATGATTGGGAGATAGAAAATTTCTGTCAAGTTGAGTTCTATCCACATTGATCATAGTAAGAAGGATTCATTATTGTGGAATGCTAGTAATGACAGAAAGTTCTCAGTCAAAAGCGGTCATAATTTGTTAAGGAAAAATGCAAGTCACTGGGAACCTAATTGGCCTTGGAAAGTAATTTGGAGGAACAAAGCTCCTGTAAAGGTTGCATGTTTTGGTTGGACTGCAGCTTGGGAAGCTTGCCTTAGCCAAAATAATCTTCAGAAGAGAGGCTTTGTTCTGTAAAGCAGATGTTATTTGTGTGAAGAAGAACTGGAGACTACTAATCACCTTTTCTTGCATTGTAGATATGCTAGACAGTGCTGGGAGCTTCTTTTCAATTTATGTGGAATTTTTTGGACCATGCCTCAGAATGTCAGGACCCTTTTGAATGATTGTCAGCATCAGAAGACACATAAAACACTTAAACAGATTTGGAGAACCATACCTCTGCATATTCTGGACTATTTGGCTAGAGAGGAATAGAGCTTGCTTTGATGGGCAGAAAGATCATATTTCTAGAATAAAAAATAAGTGTTTGCACAATCTATTTCTTTGGTGTAATAGTAGTTTGGTAGATAATATTGATCATTACATGGATTTTATGGAGTTACTTAGAAAATGTTGTAATTAACTACATGGATATTCCCAGCAGTTTTGTACTCTTTTGGTATTCAGTTAATGAACCTGTACTTTTTCAAAAAAAAAAAAAAAAAAAAAAAAAAAAAAAAAAATGATTTGAAATTTTTTTCAATATTAACTGCAATTGCCATACTACGAGAACTCTTAGACGTGTTACCAATCCAGTGCTGCCACCTCATCTACTCCTCCATCTTGGATTGATCTAATAGAGTTATGGGCATCATGGCTTTGCTCCCATAACAGAATTCACGAAGGAGTTGATAGTTGGGTTCTGAATTCGTTCATACCTAGAAAATGTAACGGAAACGTGTGATGCTAGATCAGGGATTGGTGAACTAAGCTTTATTTGAAGTATTGAGCTCCTTTGTATTAACCATTCACCATCCTTGGATAAGCGTTCTTCGATCACAAATTCATAGGTATTGATTTCAAATTTCACTAGCTGTGGGTTTAGAATGATAAAAAGAATCCAAACATGGTTTGAAATTTCTTCCGGTTTTAAATGCAACTGACATATAAGGAGACATCTTAAGACACTTTCCTAATCCAATGCTGCTACCTCATCTTCTCCTTCATTTTGGATTGATCTAATAGAGTCACAAGGGGGCATCCAGGCTTGGTTCTCATAAAGGAATTCTCGAAGGAGTTGGTAGTTGGGCTCCGGATTCGTTCATACCTAGAAAATGTGATGGAAAATGTGAATTGTGATGCTAGATCAGGGTTTAGTGAACCAAGCTTTAGTTATAGTATAGAGCTCCTTTTTGTTCCCCAGTCACCATCCTTGGATAGTCATTCTTAAGTCACGATTTCTTTTTTTTTTTTGATAGAAAAAGTAAACAGTCTTAAATCACGAATTCATTGGTATTGGTTTTAAAGCTCAGTAGCTGTAGGTATAACCAGTCCATGTAACATAGGCAAACAGCTTAAGATTCTTGATACTTGAAACTTCCCTGCTTACCCAATGCCCAGCCACTTGCCTTTTCCCCCTCCAAACCCAATAACCTCAAAAGAAAAAAAAAATGAAGCTCAATTTTATTATATCATTGGACTTCCGGAAGGAACTAATCCTATTTTGACTTTTCCGCTATTTCTTATTTCATTAATACTAGTCTTATGATACGCGCTTTGCGCGTGTACCCATGTCAATGAGTATAGAACTTTTTAAACAAACGTATAAATATTATTAAATATTATGTTTGTATGAAAAGAATAAAAATAAAAATATAAGTTTCTAAAATAATAAATCTTGATCCTTCCACCTAATGCCCCAGGCGTACGCCTGGTATGCGCCCAACGCCTTGCGCATAAGCTCGTCCCAAAGTTCCTTTGCAATCGTCTGTAATTAGATTTGTATGTAGATCATAAATGATTCATTAACAATCCTTTGAGCAGTCAAAAACTTTCCTTATTAATCGCATTTCAAGATTTGAGAATATAATATCGCGTCGCAAAAGTGAATTTGATAAAACCTTTCATCCAAAGTTCTAATTTTTGCCAGGTCTTGATTATTTATATTTTTCTTCAAATTTTATTTTTATGTTATTACGTTTGACAATATTTTTTTTTATTTGTGGTTTATGAAAGTTATTATTTATTAGTTAGTATTAGCGAGTAAAAATTTATGAATATTTATTAATGTTCTTTTAGTAATGAATTAACGTATAGAATTGTTTGTCAAATTATTAATAGCTTATTAGAAGCACACGATGGTAAAATATAATATGTAATTTTGAATAATTACTCTAAGAGTAAATGTTGTTTTCTAATTTATTTAATCCTTAACTTGGTTGCCTCTTAAAACATGTCAATAATGGAGACATTAGTCTTTAAGTTACTTTTTTTATTCATTTACTTCTCGCCCAAATCTATATAATGGATTAAAGATATAGATAGTCAAAATATGGAATAAACTTTAATGGTAAAGTATTTTTTTAAGAAAATAATTATATAAATTTGATGTAAATCGAAAAGTTTAAATATTTAATTTGGAAGAAAACTGTACATTGAATGGAATCTTAACATGCTTTATCAAATTTATAAATGCACGTTCCTAATTTGTAACTCTAAAAAAGTAGAAACAAATAATTATAAATGAATTGTTTGATCTATACAAGGTCAGATTTTAATGGATTTAATGTCTTAAATTTTAGACTTATATGTAACCGTTTAAATAAGGAAAACTTTAATAAGTAAAGTTTTACTTTATTTAAAATTTCTAAATATTAGGAGATAATTTAAATGACGATCTTGTCCAATATAAAAATCAAATTTTAAGGGTAAAAAAAGAGAACGACATTTCGCTAAAGGCCTTCGTGCTTTTAATATAGTATAGATAAGGTGTTATATTGTTTTTTATTTCAATAATGTCTTATTTCTGCAAGCGTGCATTATGCAAACTGCAGAGATCGAGAAGAGGGCTTTCCACCTGAAGCTGTTTTTTTTTGTTTCTTATTTCAATAATGTCTCATTTCTGCAAGTGTGCATTATGCAAACTGCAGAGATCGAGAAGAAGGCTTTCCACCTGAAGCTGTTTTTTTTTTTGGACATTAACGAAAGAAAGGAACCAGATATGCTTCGAGGGAGTGGCCAGATGGTCTGGTAAATCTATTTAGCTGGAAGAACCATTGTCATGTGAATGATTCTTTTTTACAAGTTCGTTGTATGTAAATGATGCCAATCAGTTTTTTGAATTTGTTCTTTAGGTTTTATGTAGGAGTCAATGTTACATTTGTAAAATACGCATCCACTGGATGCAACTAAGCAATAACATTTTGGTTACTTGAATTAAACAAACAAAAAACAAAGTGTAGCATAAAGCAAAGTGATCCCACCAAGTCATGACATGAGGGGGTTGAATCTAGTAAAAGAGAGTAACTGCATGGTAAAATATTTATAGATAAAAAGGCACATAACTAGAGAAAGGGTTTTAGGGTAAGAGAACAACTTACTCAAACTTCATATTTGAGAGTTTCCATAGTCTAAGCCTTGTGCAAAAGAGCCTTCATAGACAAACTGTCATTTTCCATTAAAAATAGTAGGAGTCGTATTAAAGAATATCCAAGTAACTTAATCTTTCAAGGTCAGAAGAACTACTGCATAGTCAACTAACTGAACCAAAGAAGGAACAGAAGAAAATATGACCGCTACCTTACCTGCGTATTGGAGCCAAGCTGACTTCCAACTATATCTTTTCTAACAGAAGCATCTCCAACCCTAGCAGATCCCTTGGCGTCTCCCTATATCAGTTACAAGCCCACAGTACATTTTTTATGAAAATCATAATTTAAAAGAATAAGGAAATCTATCTCAATGATGTGGAGAAACTGTGTATACCTCCATCTATAACACCATCATTGATCCATGTAATCCAGCAGAGGAAGTTGTTCAGCAACCACAAGAATAACATATACTCAGTGATTATAGCATAAAATATCCAGTCAAATTACAAACTCTTGAAAACTACAATAGTGAAGTCCATAACCATTACTGGAGGACATGACGAAGAATTGCAGTAATTGCAGTTACCTCTCTGTACCTAGACAAATAGACCTTCAGTGGCTGAATGTAGTCCTCAAATCCTAAGGTAGCCAGGGCTGATAGCAAATCATCTCCATTAATCGTCTTCCTCTTCTCTTTCTGACACTTGTCACTTGCTCTATAAAATAAAAGAGAACACGTTCAAACTTCAAAACATGCAAGGAAATCCACGTGTCATCATTCTACTAAATCTCGGTATCTATATGTATAGAAGTCTGCTCTCTAACAACAAACATTTAACAATGTAGAATGTGTCTTCTACACAAGTACCAACACATATTTCAACTTCCCAAGCATTAAATTAGTACTTGTGTAGAAGACACGTGATTGGGACAAAGTAACTTTGTAGAACGTGCTTCCATGTATTTATATAAAGACACCTACATCTAATATACAGCTTCTATGATCCAGAAAAAGAAATAACAGTAAAATAATACCACCCAAAAGATTTTAGCTACATGGATACTTTTTATGTAAGGGTTTAGGGTTTAAGGTAAATATCATGCTGGAAATGACAGAAAATATTCAATCTGATCC